>CAJUXJ010001488.1:0-17713 GCA_910589775.1 Avena eriantha
GTTAGCGTCGAAGTGACGGAAAGGCGTACGCACACGTGGACACGTCCGACGCTGCGCTGGTGCTCTATTGCGACTGCTTGCTACTCCCCATCACTTTGCCTGGCTGTATTTCCGTCTTCCTTTGTTTTTGGCACCAGGGGCGCCGATGAAGCCGTCGACGTGATCATGCCGTCACGGTGACGTCATACAGGTCGCCGCACGCGGACGGGTCCCGCAACCGCTGTCGACGGAGGGGCACGTCGGCGTCCGATGGATTCGAGATTCAATGCTTCATTGTTTCGCCAAAATGCTTGACCCACATGCAGCAGTACTAGCATGTACCACCACCGTGGAAGAGCTTTGATTGCGGTCCGTGCCTTTCCGAACTGGATGGTCCACCACGGCGTAACGTACTCTCCGTGCACCGCAGCTCAGCTCAGTTCGGATCGAACGGGGGGCCGGGGCGAAGAAAAAAGAATACTACTAGGAAAATGAAGACCATGGACCCACCAATATGGTCAGTTTTCTCATGTCTTTCGCAACAGAGTTAACGTGAAACATATTTTGGTTCGATCGGGTCCGGTCCCGGGTCAAACGACTACACCGACCCACCGCGTTTCCGCACGGCGTGACTGCCGGCCGCGCCCGATTTTCTCGCAAAGCCGGCGCAGCCCACCACACGGCAGCTAGCTTTGCCATGCCCCATGGGACGGCACGGGCGGTGCACGGCGCTAGTGGTGATGCGCTTCCTGCAGGGTGGCCCGTGCGTGCAAGACCGATCAACGACGGCTAGGGCGGCATTCTTCCAGCAC
The DNA here is from genome assembly GCA_910589775.1 of Avena eriantha. Taxonomy (NCBI): domain Eukaryota; kingdom Viridiplantae; phylum Streptophyta; class Magnoliopsida; order Poales; family Poaceae; genus Avena; species Avena eriantha. The sequence continues at coordinate 792 of CAJUXJ010001488.1, forward strand.
TAATAGGTCAGCCTCGACGACGACGCCCGTGCATGTCAGGTCGGGTCGATCGACCGGGAAAAACGCGGACTGCTAGTCTGAATGATTACCACCGTGCCGCGCGCGGCCGGCCGTCGCTTTCTTCCTTCCCTTCACCCTCTCGCGTCGCGCGGCACGATGGCTGGCCTGTTGCACTTGCGCGAGGAGAGAGCGATCGAGCGAGTGCGCGCTAGCTCCATGCTATTTTCAGCTCGAATCGTCTCTCCGCCCCCCTCCTACCCTTTCTTTTGTTTCCTTTTACGCACCGAAGTGGTCGGAGTTCATACCGCCTTTCCTTGGCATGCACTCATGCGTGCACATCCCTGTCTCCCTCCCACGCTCTAGTCTACACGCGCTACCCAAGGGTCCGGCATTCCCACCGATAGATCCATCCGGCCACTAAGCAATGTTCTCCGATTCCAGTCGACCGACCACCTTATCGAAACCTATCGTCGTAGAGCTCCTCGATCTTCTCATCTTTCCGGTCTACTCGGACTTCTTCACCGGCCAGTAATAACGTAAAGCGCATGCACGCACAGTGCAGTGATCCCTGTCACTTTGCATGCGAAAAGAAAAGCTAACCGAGCCTAGCTACGCGCGATCAGAATTCTAAAGTGAAAGGCAAAGAGAGAGATCAACGACTGGTTATCACCGCCAGCACCGCCGTAAACTTAAGGCTCAGGCGCAGGCGCTCACTCATCTCTCCAGCGCTAACAGAAGCACCACCTGTCACTAGTTGAAAAACTGCCTTTGATTCGCAGCGGCCGAGAGCATTAGTCCCGGTTTTTCCTTGAACCGAGAGTCAGGGGGTATTCATCCCGATTTTTTATGGGGCATTCGTCCCGGTTCGTATTAAAGATGGGCCGCAGGCCATGTCTAGGGCCGGACATTTAGTCTTACGAATCGGGACGAATAGCCCGCCTATAAATGCGTCGCCGCCCCAGCCAGCCCTCCCTCTGTTTTTCTCTTGGTTGAAGGAGTGAGGTGTGGTGTGCTACCTTTTTTCCTATGCACATTACGTGTTCGACGAAATGTCTGAGAGAATGATACGCTTGATTTTCACAAAATAAAATAATATGAGATGCCTGAGCCATACTTAAGTCTCTGCCTTCCTCTTTCTTTCCTTCTTGATCGAGGTTAGCAACCTTATCCTTCATCTGTCTTTGATATAAAAATGCATGCGTCGATGTAAAGTGGTCATCTCACTATTCATGATGTTCTGTAATGATGCAGATGAACCGGCGGGGATGGATGTACGGTGACCGACGTGAATCCATGTTTATTCAAGGCGTGGATAAATTTATCGATGTGGCTAAGGCAAACAAAGAGAATGGATTTATGTGTTGTCCATGTGTTCAATGTCGGAACATCAAGGAGTACTCTTCCTCGAAAATCATTCGCGGCCACCTGGTTCGGAGAGGTTTCATGCCCAGCTATAATGCTGGACCAAGCACGGAGAAAAGGGGGTTATGATGGGAGACAATGAGAAGAAGAGGATGATGACAACTATTGTCATATGTTCCTGAATACGATGATACTGCAATGGAAGAGAATGAAGAAGAAGGAGGTGAGGAACGGGCATCAGATGAGCCAGTTGATGATCTTGGTCGGGTCATTTCTGATGCAAAGCGAGACTGTAAAACAGAGAAGGAGAAGTTGAAGTTGGAGGGCATGTTAGAGGATCACAAAAACTTATTGTACCCAAATTGCGAAGATGGCAGCACAAAGCTCGGTACCACACTGGAATTGCTGAAATGAAAGGCAGAGACTGGTTTATCTGGCAAGGGATTTGAGAAGTTACTGAAAATAATGAAGCCGGAGCTTCCAAAGGATAATGAATTGCCCGAGAATACGTACGAAGCAAAGAAGATTCTCTGCCCTCTAGGATTAGATGTGCAGAAGATACATGCATGCATAAATGACTGCATTATCTACTATGAGAATTGAGATAAATGTACGGTATGCACTGCACTGCGGTATAAGATCAGACGAGATGACCCTAGTGAAGTTAATGGCGATGACGAGCCCCTTAGGAAGAGGGTTCCTGCTAAGGTTATGTGGTATGCTCCTATAATACCAAGGTTGAAACGTCTGTTTAGAAACAAGAGCATGCCAGGTTGTTGCAATGGCACAATGAAGACCGTAAGAAAGACGGGAAGTTGAGACAGCCTGCTGATGGGTCGCAGTGGAGAAAAATTGAGAGAGAGTTCCTGGACTTTGTAGGTGACACGAGAAACTTATGGTTTGGTCTAAGTACAGATGGCATGTTGGGGAGCAGAGCTGTAGTCACAGCACCTGGCATGTGACTCTATGTATCTACAACCCTCCTCCTTGGTTGTGCATGAAGCGTAAGTTTATTATGATGTCGGTGCTTATCCAAGGCCCGAAGCAACCTGGCAACGACATTGATGTGTACCTAAGGTTATTAGTTGAAGAACTCTTACAGCTGTGGAGAAAACCAGGTGTACGTGTGTGGGATGAGCACAAACAGGAGCCATTTGACCTACGAGCGCTGCCTTTTGTAACCATCAATGATTGGTCTGCTCTTAGTAACCTTTCAGGACAGACAAACAAGAGATACAAGGCATGTACACACTGTTTAGATGATAATGAAGCTACATATTTGCATAAATATAAGAAGGTTGTGTACCTGGGGAATCGTCGATTTCTTCCGATCAATCATCAAGTCAGAAAGAAAGGCAAACATTTCAAAGGTGAGGCAGATTACCGGAAGAAGCCTGACCTCCCTACTAGTGATGATGTATTTGGAAAGGGTCCTAGCGGTCAACCTGTTCCGAATGATGCCACTACCGAACACGTTCCCACGTGGAAGAAGAAATCTATATTTTGGGAGCTACCCTAATGGAAAGTCCTACGTGTCCGCTCTTCAATCGACGTGATGCACGTGACAAAGAATCTTTGCGTGAACCTTCTAGGCTTCCTGGCGTGTATGGGAAGATAAAAGATGCACCGGAAGCACGGGAGGACCAACAATGTATGAAAGACCCACAAAACATGCATCCACAGAATAAGACGGATAAAGGGCGTCACTTAAGTCCTGCCAGCTATGCTCTCACGAAAGCAGAGAAGGAAATCCTTTTTGAAGTCCTTCACCGTATCAAGGTGCCGTCTGGATTCTCGTCTAACATAAAGGGGATAATAAATATGACAAAGAAAAAATTCCAAGACCTGAAGTCTCATGACTGTCACGTGATTATGATGCAATTGCTTCCGATTGCATTGAGGGGGCTTCTACCGGAAAATGTTCGAGTACCCATTGTGAAGTTGTGTGCATTCCTCAATGCAATATCTTAGAAGGTGATCAATCAAGATATTCTGACAAGGTTACAGAAGGATGTGGTCCAATGTCTTGTTAGTTTTGAGTTGGTGTTCCCACCATCCTTCTTCAATATTATGACGCATCTCCTGGTTCACCTAGTCGAAGAGATTTCCATTCTCGTCTTGTATTTCTACACAATATGTTCCCCTTTGAGAGGTTCATGGGAGTATTAAAGAAATATGTTCATAACCGTGCTAGGCCAGAAGGAAGCATCTCCAAGGGCTATGGAACATAGGAGATCATTGAGTTCTGTGTTGACTTTATTCCTGACCTTAAGTCGATTGGTGTTCCTAAATTATGGCATGAGGGAAGACTGAGTGGAAAAGGCACGCTGAGAAAGAAAGCAATGATATGTAGGGATGGACAATCTTTCACTCAAGCACACTACACGGTTCTATAGAATTCCACCTTGGCAGCTCCAATATATCGTGGAACACAAGAATATTGTACGCTCTAATAACCCGGGAAAGCCAGACTCCTGGATTAGAGATGAACACATGAAGACTTTCGGCAGTTGGTCGCGAACACATCTAATAAATGACACCACTGTTGGAGATCAGCTCTACTTGTTGGCCGGGTCACCATCTTCTACTATATTGAATTACCAAGGGTACGAGATAAATGAGAATACATTTTACACGATCGCCCAAGATAAAAAGAGCACCAACCAGAACAGTGGTATCCGCTTTGATGCAACCGACGATAATGGCAAAAAGGACACATACTATGCTTACATAGAGGGGATATGGGAACTTGACTATGGAGTTTCTTTTAAGGTCCCTTTGTTTCGGTGTAAATGGATCAACCTGAATGGAGAAGGGGTAAAGGTAGACCAGTTGTACGGAATGACAATAGTAGATCTCAACAATCTTGGTTACAGAGACGAACCATTTGTCCTAGCCAATGATGTGGCACAGGTTTTCTATGTGAAGGACATGTCCTCCATACCGAAAAAAAAGAAAAAAAGGAAACAAATACATCACATGATGAGCCAAAGCGTCACATAGTTCTTTCAGGGAAAAGAAATATCGTGGGAGTTGAGGACAAGACAGACATGTCAGAATATTATAATAAGTTTGATGAAATTCCGCCCTTCACAGTGAAAACTGACCCAAGCATCCCGTTAAGCAAAGAAGATGCTCCATGGTTACGGCCGAAGCGACCATAAACGGGCATAAGAAATTCAAAACGGTCCGAACAATGTAAATCCTTCGCATGGTGTCATATTATATGAAATAGTTGCAATGAAAAATACAAAACTTGGTATATTGATTATGTCTCGAAAAAACCTTCACAAAATGACCTATCATGTTCGAGGTTTCATGGCTTTCGGTCCAAATGACCAATGTTATGTGCATAATCGAGGCATAGTTTGTGATACTGTGCTCATATTGTGCATGCATGTGCATCTTTGGATGGCTAACAATGTTGCAGGAGGAAGTTTTATTTTTCGTCACATGGAAAAGCCATTTTCTATTTTCTGAGTGCCAAAATCAGGGCGTTTTATGAAGCAACACCAAACGTTAAATAAAAAAATGGTATCACCGCATTTTTCAAAAATACTAGACCACTTTACATGAACAATATCCTAACTAGGGATTTTAAAACCTTTTCGTCCACCCCTAGAGAAAAAGACAAATGTCTACCAAATCGGTAGGAAGTGGGTCCGGTTTGACCTATAGGTATGCTCATGATTTTTTGAAAAATCATTTTTAGACTCATAATGTGATGTTCCTTCAGAGATCCAATGCAATTTTTAACGAGGCTCATCCCCTATCTTCATGCCCGCCGTTATGACCATAGTTGGAAACAGGTAAATTTTGAAACGGGCATAAGAAATTCAAAAACGGTCCAAACAATGTAAATCCTTCGCGTGGTGTCATATTATATGACATAGTTGGAATGAAAAATACCAAACTTGGTATATATTGATTATGTCTCGAAAAAACCTTCACAAAATAATCTATCATGTTCGAGGTTTCATGGCTTTCGGTCCAAATGATAAATGTTATGTGCATAATCGAGGCATAGTTTGTGATACTGTGCCCATATTATGCATACATGTGCATCTTTGGATGGCTAACAATGTTGCAGGAGGAAGTTTTATTTTTCATCGCATAAAAAAGCCATTTTCTATTTTCTGAGTGCCAAAATCGGGGCGTTTTGTGAAGCAACACCAAACGTTAAATAAAAATGGTACCACCCCATTTTAAAAAAATACTAGAGCACCTTACATGAACAATATCCTAACTAGGGATTTTAAAATCTTTCCGTCCACCCCTGAAGAAAAAGACAAATGTCTACCAAATCGGCAGGAAGTGGGTCTGGTTTGACCTATAGGTACATGATCTAATGCTCGAGATTTTTTGAAAAAAAACATTTTTAGACTCATAATGTGATGTTTCTTAAAAGATCCAATAAGGGTTGGAGGCACTAACCGGTTCACACCGATTGGAGGCACTAACCGGGACTAAAGATATTTCCCGCCATTTCACACCGCTTCCCGCCCTTTTCATCTAACCGGGTCTTTTAGTCCCAGTTGGAGCCACTAATCGGGACTAAAGATATTTCTCGTCATTTCCCATCGCTTCCCGCTTTGTTTTCCCGCCATATACCTCTATATCTAGGCCGACCGTGCCATGGCTATCCACACGTACACACCTTCATCTCTCAACAATGGACACTGCATACTGGGCCATTCTCACACTCGAAGAGACCGAGGCGCTGTGCGCCTCCAGCTACCCAAGCCCGCCGGGCTACCGGGTGCCCACTGACTAGATGCTGAGCGTTGGAGGAGTTCCTTTCCCTCCTGTGCCTCAAGGTTCCGCCCGCCAGGCGGCCATCACGAACCACTTCTACCTAGAGCTCATGCCGGAGCAGCGGATGGATCCCCATTGGGATCCCGACAACTATGACACCTGGAATGCCTTCTTCGCTAACCGGCAGGAAAGGGAGCTCGCTAGGTACGAGGGTGACGGACCGCCCCCGGTGAACCACAATAAAACCCATAGGAGGAGACAAGCCCATATCTAGAATTCGCTCAATATTTGGGTCAATGACCCGGAAATGACTAAGCATGCGAATGCGCCAAGCATCATAATTTGTGCCATCAAAAGTGAATGTGTGAGAGTGCACTAAACCCCTAGGAGACATCCTTACTCTCGAGGTGGTGAAGCCTAAGAAGCGAGAGACCTCGCTCTGATACCAATTGAAAGGGAAATGGACGTCGCGTAGAGGGGAGTGAATAGGCGTTTTAAAATTATTACGGTTTAGGCTCTAATAAATGCGGAATAAAACTTAATGTTTAATTTATCAAGCCAAAACCTATATTCACTAGGTTCACTAAGTGCACCAACAACCTATGCTAAGCAAGATAAACAATAAGGTGAAAGCAAGATATAATACTTCAAGCACGATGGCTATCACAAAGTAAATTGCATAAGTAGAGGGCTTGTTTGAGAGATAACCAATGGACGCGGAGACAATGATTTGTTTCCCGAAGTTCACTTCCAAAGAAGCTATGTCTCCGTTGGAGAGGTGCTGGGGCGCAATGTACTTCGAACGCCACAAGTGGCTCACCTCGAGGTGTGGTGGCTCGATGCTCACCCAACGCCACACAAGGCCTCACCCCAAGATGCGAAGGCACGCAACCTACCGACGCCACAAAAGGCTCACCCTATTCTCCCGTGAGCTCGCCACAAAGGCCTACTCATGTTCCACTATGGGACACTTGAGGGCGGTCACCGAACCCGTACAAGATTGGGGCAATCTCCACAACTCAATTGGAGGCTCCCAACAACAATGCCACAAAGGCTACAAAGCCACAAAGGCAAAAAGACCACAAAGGTCAACAATCCAACCACACAACTGTCTAGGGTTCCAAGAACCCAAGAGAAACAAGCCCAAGGGCTTGAACTCGTCGAATCTCCGAGGAGAACTCAAACTTATGCACCAAATGCAAGAGGCAAGTCCTTCACTCTCAAATTCCACCAAAGCTACAAAAGCTATTGGGGGAATAAGGGAGGAAGAACACAAGAGGAGAACACAAAACTCTCCAAGATCTAGATCCCAAGGATTCCTTCACAAAGAAGGGATTTGGTTTGGTGGGGCTTGTAGATCTAGATTTCCTCTCTCAAATCCCTCAAAAAGATGCAAGAATCATAGGAGGGAGAAGGGGAGAGGGCAAGCTCTTCAAGGTCAACAATGGAGGAGAGAGAGAAGGCCAAAAACCAAGAAGAACAAGAGATGGGGCCGAAGGGGAAAAGGGAGTTCCTTTTAAAGGGCTCCCCAATCTGCCTGTTACTCACAGATTCACGCACGACCGATAGTACCGATGGGTGTCCGGTACTACCGACGGCACCCAGCCAACGGTCAGAAAACAGCGAGAGAAACAACAAAAACGTGAGCATGGCCGGTACTACCGCTGCTTCGCCAGAACTACCGGTGGCAAGAATGTCCTAGCGGTACTACCGCCTGAAAATCCGATCCAAGTTTCGTCAAATAGCGCTAACCAGGTAGAGAGAGTACTGAACCAAAAATGGGTTTACCGGAAGTTGGGCCAGAATTAACACCGGTACTACCGGCGGAAAACTGCCCTGGCGGTACTACCGGTGGCCCGCCAGAACTACCGGTCAGGCAAAAACTTCAGAACCATAACTGCCACAACTTTTGCATCCGAACTCCAAACGAGATGAAACCATTTTGTTGGAAAGATAACGACGTGTAGAATCCATGAATATATCACCAAGGGAGAAAATACCATGATATATATGAGAGATACCTCCCAAGGTGTGGAGCCGGAAAACCCGCAAGATCAAAAACGCAATAAGATATGCAAGGGAAATCCATTTTTGATGAACTAGAGCTTGTTATGAAGATAACCACAAGCTCTAGATCCTCACATAGACAAGAAACAAACAACAACCAAGAAAGATGATGCTATGTATGCAAAGGTTTGAGCTCTCTCCGAAAGATACGAACGAGTCACCCACTCGAGAGCCCCTCTTGATAGTACGACTATCTATCCTAAACCCGGTCTCCCAACACTACAAGAGACCGGTAAAGTAGAAACCCTATCAAGATCATACCTTTGCCTTGAGCATCCCACTTGAGCTTGATGTAGACGATCTTGTCACCTTCAAGATGGAACACCTTACTTAATTGCACTTGCTTGCACTTGCTTGATGAAGTCTTGAGACATGCTTGAAGGAAATATGCCCTGAGAGGCAATAATAAAGTTGTTATTATGTATTCCTCATATATGATAGATGTTTATTTTGCATGGTATAATTGTATTGATCGGAAACGTCAATACATGTGTGTTTAATAAACAAAAAGGGTTCCTAGTTATGCCTCTCTTATAGACTAGCTTGTTGATTAACAAGATGATCAAGGTTTCCTGATCATAGACATTGGATGTTGTTAATAACAAGGTCACAACATTTGTGAAATGATGGGATGAACATTCATCTGAAGTATAGCATTATGATCAAGTCATTATGTTTAGATTGCTATAAAAATCATACGAAGTAATCTTTATCCTTAGACCATGAGATCATGTTAATTGCTAACACCAGAAGAGTATCTTGATAACATCAAACGTCACACCGTAACAGGGTGACTATAAAGATGGGTTCAGTGCTACGAAGGTGTTATGTTGAGGCTCATGGATAAGAGTGGAATTTGTCAATACCGATGACAGATAGATATACTCGGGCCCTCTCGGTGATATCACATTAATATAGCTTGCAAGCAAGTGATGTGATCACTAGAATGTTATATCACGGGAACGAGAAAAGAGTGCATGTCGGTAACGAGATCAAACTAGGTATTTGGATACCATGATCGAATCTCAGACATGTAATATATCATGAGACAAAGGGATTAAATTACTAGCGTTAAAGGTTCTCACGATCACAGAAGTCATCGTTGAATATGCAGGAGTCAGTATGGATCTCCAGGTCCCGCTTTTGATTATTGATCTGAGAGGAGTCTCAATCATGTCTACATTATTCGCGAACCGTAGGGTGACACACTTAAGAGTTACCGGACACCATTTTGGAGCACATATGTTTCAGACGAAAGAATTGCAAAGCGCAGGAATTGTTTCGATAGAAAACGAAATTGTTTCGGGTGAAATTGTAGAAAGTGGTTCTGCATGTGATATTGAAATGTTGCAAGGGGTTTTATGTGAATGTTTGTTAATTAACGTAATTAACAAAATTCTGAATAAATTTAATAAAAGAGTTTTATTAAATGAGAGCGCATTAACTTAGAGAGTTTAATGCATTTAAAGTAGAGACTTTAAAAGGGAATGTGAAGAGGCATTTTAATGTGGAGGGAGTTACCACCACATGAATGGAGGAGGTGAGGGGTCACCTCCATGAGGCGCTGGCCATGGAGGGGTACCCCCTCCTCCTATAAAAGGCCCCCCTCTTCCTCCTTCTTTCTCTCACACCTCCTCGTGAAGGATCTCTCTCCCCCTCTAGAATTATTCCCCATGGTCTCGGATTAGCGAGATACATGTTCCCGGTGGCATTTCGTCTGGAAGGAGTTGCTGCTTCCGCTACATCGCTGGAGCGAGGAGGTGGAGGTTGTCCGGTGGCTTGAACGTGTGTGCGAGGACGGATGCGCTGCTGATTTGCGGCGCTCGGACTTCCACACGATCTTGAGATCGGCAAGTGTACGACTACATCAACCACGAGTTCCTACTCGTTAACAAAACTCGTTGTCTTCGAGGGTAAGTTCTCGATGGATGTATGTCCACCCGTTGCTCTGTATCTAGTAGATAGATCTTGGCGTGTAGTTCTCATCGTAGGAATTTTTTTTTTCTATGCTGCGGACCCAACAGTGGTATCAGAGCCTGATCTATGCGTAGGTGCTTTGCACGGGTAGTACACATATGTTTATATGTGGGCGATGATGATCATGTTATTGCATCTTCTATGTATTTTGGATATTGGTGGCATAGTGGGATGAAGCGGCCCGACCAACCTTACATGTCATCGTACATGAGACCGGTTCCACGACTGACATGCAACTTGTTTTGCATAAGTGGCTGGCGGGTGTCTGTCTCTCCTACTATAGTCAATATCTGATTTACAACGAGTTGCTAATAACTTGGTTATCCTCGTTGTGGTTCATGTTCGTAGGTAAGAACGGTTCTATCTCCGAAAGCCCTAAGCCACGTAAAACTTGCAATTGATAAATTAGAGGCGTCTAGTTTAGATCGTTGCTGGGCTAGTGTCTTGATATGGTATTGTTGTAAGTAGATGTATGATAGATACTCTTACAACACACTCAACGTGTAAGTTCCATAGACCTTGGCCTTACACACAAAGGAATGATAGAGATCATACCACGATGCAAATGATAGAGATCAAATGCATGGACCATATCATCTCACTTTACACATTAGATGTTAGCATCTTATACTGCTAGTTTGGCGCTTTTTGTAGCATTGTAAGATGATCCCTCATTTAGATATCAAGATAAAATGTGTTCTTCCTTAAGTATGCACCGTTCTGTGGATCGTGTTTCGAGACATCACGTGATGATCGGGTGTACTCGACTCTACGCTTTCATAGGAACGGGTGTAAGACAGTTTTACACACGCGAATACTAAGGTTCTTACTTGGCGAGCCTAGCATGTACAGACATGGCCTCGGAACACGGACCGAAAGGTTAAGCATGAGTCATATAGTTGATATGATGCCCATATAGATGCTCGCCTTTGAAGCTACATCAACTCACGTGATGATCGGACTTGGTGTAGTGGATTTGGTTCATGTAATCACCAAAAGGACACGAGGGATGTCGTTTTTGAGTGGGAGTTCATTAGTAATTTGGATTAGTTGAACTCACTCTATCATAAACTTAGTCTAAATAAACTTTACAAATTCTGTTGTAGATGGCACCACCTGCTTTTAATTTCAATGTGTTCATGGAGAAAGAGAAACTTGCTGCGAATGGTAGCAACTTCACCAACTGGGCTATGAATTTGAGGATTCTCCTCACTGCTGCACAAAAGCAATATGTGCTAGAGGCGCCGCTAGGCCCCCCACCAGCTCCTGATGCCCCTGACGAGGAAAAGAATGTCTATATGACTCGTCAGGAGGACCACAACTTAGTTCATTGCGGCATACTGTATGGGCTAGAGCCAGAACTTCGAAAGCGTTTCGAAAATGGCAATGCCTTTGATACCATGGGAGAATTGAAAATGATTTTCGATACCCATGCTGCCGTAGAGAGTTATAATGCTACTGAAAAGTTCTTTAGCTGCATGATGGAGGAGAACAGCTCCGTTAGTGAGCACGTACTCAAAATGTCTGGGTACGCCGATAAGCTTGTGTCCTTGGGAATAACGATTCCCATTGACTTAGGCATACATCGTGTTCTCCAATCTCTGCCACCTAGCTACAAGAGCTTCGTGATGAACTATAATATGCAGGGCATGAAGAAGTCTCTTCCCGAGCTTCTGTCAATGCTTAAGACTGCAGAAGTGGAGATTAGGAAAGAACATCAAGTGTTGATGATCAATAAGACCACCGGTTTCAAGAAGGACAAGAAAGGCAAGCACAAGGGAAAGAAGGGTGGCAAATCTGTTGCCACACCTGAAAAGAAACCCCGAGCTGGCCCTAAGTCTGACACCGAGTGCTACTATTGCAAGGGGACTGGCCATTGGAAGCGCAACTGCCCCAAGTATTTGGCGGACAAGAAGGCCGGCAAGGCAAACAAAGGTATATGTGATATACATGTTATTGATGTGTACTTGACTAGTACTCGCAGTAGCACCTGGGTATTTGATACGGGATCGGTTGCTAATATATGTAACTCGGTTCAGGGGCTGCGGAACAAGCGACAACTAGCAAGGGATGAGGTCACGATGCGGGTCGGCAATGGATCAAGAGTTGATGTGATCGCCGTCGGGACGCTACCTCTCCATATGCCATCGGGATTAGTTATAAACCTAAATAATTGTTATTTGGTGCCTGCACTGAGCATGAACATTGTATCCGGATCGTGTTTGATGCAAAGTGGTTATTCCTTTAAATCTGAAAACAATGGTTGTTCGATTTATAAGAATGATATCTTTTATGGTCATGCACCTGTGTTGAATGGTTTATTTCTATTGGATCTCGATAGTAGTATTACGCATATTCATAATGTTGATGCTAAAAGGATTAAACTTGATAATGATATATCTGCATATATGTGGCACTGCCGTCTAGGTCATATTGGCGTTAAACGCATGAAGAAACTCCATTCTGATGGACTTTTGGAATCACTTGATTTTGAATCATTTGATACATGTGAGCCATGCCTTATGGGCAAGATGACTAGAACGCCGTTTTCCGGTTCAATGGAACGGGCGACAGATTTATTGGAAATCATACATACTGATGTGTGTGGACCAATGAGTGTGTCGGCGCGAGGTGGATATCGTTATTTTGTTACTTTCACGGATGATTTGAGTAGATACGGGTATATCTATTTGATGAAACACAAGTCTGAAACCTTTGAAAAGTTCAAGGAATTTCAGAATGAAGTGGAAAATCATCGTAATAGAAAGATCAAATTTCTACGGTCTGACCGTGGAGGAGAGTATCTAAGTTACGAGTTTAGCACACACATGAAAGAGTGTGGAATAGTTTCACAACTCACGCCTGCCGGAACACCACAACGTAATGGTGTGTCGGAACGTCGTAATCGTACTTTATTGGATATGGTTCGATCTATGATGTCTCTGACTGACTTGCCACTGTCATTTTGGGGTTATGCACTGGAAACCGCTGCATTCACTTTAAATCGGGCACCATCTAAATCCGTTGAAACGACACCGTATGAATTATGGTTTGGAAACAAACCTAAGCTGTCATTTCTTAAAGTTTGGGGATGCGATGTTTATGTGAAGAAACTTCAGCCGGATAAACTCGAACCCAAAGCGGAAAAATGCGTCTTCATAGGATACCCTAAGGAAACGATTGGGTATACCTTCTATCACAGATCCGAGGGCAAGGTTTTTGTTGCCAAGAATGGATCCTTTCTTGAGAAGGAGTTTCTCGCGAAAGGTGTGAGTAGTCGGAAGGTAGAACTCGAAGAGGTTATTGAACCTTCTCTTCATGAAATGGCGAGTAGCGCAGCACCGGAAGTTGTTTCGGAGTTGACTTCACCTAATGAAGAGAGAGCTAATGATATTGATCATGAAACTCCGAAAGAGGACACTACCGAACCTCGCAGGTCAAGCAGGACACGTGCAGCTCCTGAACTGTACGGCAATCCTGTTGTGAATTTCATGGTTGATGAAATGGATGACCCTGCGACGTATGAAGAAGCGATGATGAGCCCGGATTCCAACAAATGGCTAGAAGCCATGAAATCCGAGATGGAATCCATGTACGAAAACCAGGTTTGGACCTTGGTGGACTTACCTCACGATCGAAAGGCCGTTGAGAATAAATGGATTTTCAAAAGAAAAACTGATGCTGATGGTAATGTGACCATCTATAAGGCTCGACTTGTCGCAAAGGGGTTTCGACAAATTCAAGGAGTTGACTACGATGAGACATTCTCTCCCGTAGCGATGCTTAAGTCGGTTAGGATTATGTTAGCAATTGCTGCATATTTCGATTATGAAATATGGCAGATGGATGTCAAAACTGCGTTCCTCAATGGTAATATTGAAGAAGAGTTGTATATGATACAACCTAAGGGTTTTGTCGATCCTAAGGATGCTAATAAGGTATGCAAACTTCAGCGATCCATCTATGGACTGAAGCAAGCATCCCGGAGTTGGAATCTCCGCTTTGATGAGGTGATCAAAGAGTTTGGATTTGTCCAAACTTATGGAGAGGCTTGTATTTACAAGAAAGTGAGTGGGAGCAATGTGGCATTTCTGATATTATATGTGGATGACATATTATTGATTGGAAATGATATAGATCTTTTAAACAGTGTTAAAAGTTATCTAAACAGCAAATTTTCGATGAAAGACCTTGGTGAAGCGTCATATATATTAGGCATTAAAATCTATAGAGATAGATCAAGGCGCCTAATTGGGCTATCGCAGAGTACATACCTTGATAAGATATTAAAGAAGTTTAATATGGACGGAAGTAAGAAGGGGTTCTTACCTATGTTGCAAGGCAAGACATTGAGTAAGACTCAAAGTCCGGCTACGGCGGAAGAAAGAGAGATAATGGATAAGATCCCCTATGCCTCGGCCATAGGCTCTATAATGTATGCCATGCTATGTACAAGACCGGATGTGGCACATGCTATTAGTTTGACTAGTAGGTACCAATCTGATCCAGGTTCGGAACACTGGATAGCGGTCAAGAATATCCTCAAGTACTTGAGAAGAACTAGGATATGTTTCTTATATACGGAGGTGAAGAAGAGCTAGTCGCTAAGTGTTATGTCGATGCTAGCTTTGACACCGATCCGGATGACTCTAAGTCTCAATCCGGATACGTATTTCTCTTGAACGGAGCAGCAGTTAGTTGGAGGAGTTCCAAACAACCTGTGGTGGCTGGATCAACGACGGAGGCGGAATATGTTGCTGCTTCAGAAGCGGCGCAGGAAGCGGTTTGGATGAAAGAGTTCATAACGGAACTAGGTGTGGTTCCTAGTGCATTGGACCCAATGGTGATCTATTGTGACAACAATGGAGCCATAGCCAACGCCAAGGAACCGAGGTCTCACAAGAATTCCAAGCATATTAAGCGCCGGTTTCACTCCATCCGCGAGCATGTCAAGGATGGAGATATAAAGATTTGTAAAGTACACACGGACCTAAATGTAGCAGATCCGTTGACTAAAGTTCTCCCTAGGGCAAAACATGATCAACACCAGAACTCCATGGGTGTTAGATTTATCACTATGTGAACTAGATTATTGTCTCTAGTGCAAGTGGGAGACTGAAGGAAATATGCCCTGAGAGGCAATAATAAAGTTGTTATTATGTATTCCTTATATATGATAGATGTTTATTTTGCATGCTATAATTGTATTGATCGGAAACATCAATACATGTGTGTTTAATAAACAAAAAGGGTTCCTAGTTATGCCTCTCTTATAGACTAGCTTGTTGATTAACAAGATGATCAAGGTTTCCTGATCATGGACATTGGATGTTGTTAATAACAAGGTCACAACATTTGTGAAATGATGTGATGAACATTCATCCGAAGTATAGCATTACGATCAAGTCATTATGTTTATATTGCTATAACATCATACGAAGTAATCTTTATCCTTAGACCATGAGATCATGTTAATTGCTAACACCGGAAGAGTATCTTGATAACATCAAACGTCACACCGTAACAGGGTGACTATAAAGATGGGTTCAGTGCTACGAAGGTGTTATGTTGAGGCTCATGGATCAAGAGTGGAATTTGTCAATCCCGATGACGGATAGATATACTCTGGGCCCTCTCGGTGATATCACATTAAGATAGCTTGCAAGCAAGTGATGTGATCACTAGAATGTTATATCACGGGAACGAGAAAAGAGTGCATGTCGGTAACGAGATCAAACTAGGTATTTGGATACCGATGATCGAATCTCGGACATGTATTATATCATGAGACAAAGGGATTAAGTTACTAGCGTTAAAGGTTCTCACGATCACAGAAGTCATCGTTGAATGTGCAGGAGTCAGTATGGATCTCCAGGTCCCGCTTCTGATTATTGATCTGAGAGGAGTCTCAATCATGTCTGCATTATTCGCGAACCGTAGGGTGACACACTTAAGAGTTACCGGACACCATTTTGGAGCACATATGTTTCAGACGAAAGAATTGCAAAGCGCAGGAATTGTTTCGATAGAAACCGGAATTGTTTCGGGTGAAATTGCAGAAAGTGGTTCTGCATGTGATATTGAAATATTGCAAGGGGTTTATGTGAATGTTTGTTAATTAAAGTAATTAACAAAATTCTGAATAAATTTAATAAAAGAGTTTTATTAAATGAGAGAGCATTAAACTTAGAGAATTTTAATGCATTTAAAGTGGAGACTTTAAAAGGGAATGTGAAGAGGCATTTTAATGTGGAGGGGTTACCACCACATGAATGGAGGAGGTGAGGGGTCACCTCCATGAGGCGCCGGCCATGGAGGGGGCACCCCCTCCTCCTATAAAAGGCCCCCTCTCCTCCTTCTTCCTCACACCTCCTCGTGAAGGATCTCTCTCCCCCTCTAGAATTATTCCCCCATGGTCTCGGATTAGCGAGATACATGTTCCCGGTGGCATTTCGTCTGGAAGGAGTTGCTGCTTCCGCTGGATCGCTGGAGCGAGGAGGTGGAGGTTGTCCGGTGGCTTGAACGTGTGTGCGAGGACGGATGCGCTGCTGATTTGCGGCGCTCGGACTTCCACACGATCTTGAGATCGGCAAGTGTACGACTACATCAACCACGAGTTCCTACTCGTTAACAAAACTCGTTGTCTTCGAGGGTAAGTTCTCGATGGATGTATGTCCACCCGTTGCTCTGTACCTAGTAGATAGATCTTGGCGTGTAGTTCTCATCGTAGGAATTTTTTTGTTTTCTATGCTGCGGACCCC
>CAJUXJ010001489.1:0-14339 GCA_910589775.1 Avena eriantha
TAGTCACTCTGTTACAGTGTGACGTTTGATGTTATCAAGATACTCTTCTGGTGTTACCAATTAACATGATCTCATGGTCTAAGGATAAAGATTACTTCGTATGATGTTATAGCAATATAAACATAATGACTTTGATCGTAATGCTATACTTAGGATGAATGTTCATCACATCATTCCACCAATGGTGTGACCTCGTTATTAACAAACATCCAATGTCCATGATCAGGAAACCTTGATCATCTTGTTAATCAACGAGCTAGTCTATAAGAGAGGCATAACTAGGAACATTTTATTTGTTTATTAAACACACATGTATTGATGTTTCTGATCAATACAATTATAGCATGCAAAATAAACATTTATCATAACATGGAATAAGATAATAACCACTTTATTATTTCCTCTCGGGCATATTCCCTTCAGTCAGAAGAAAGTCTAGGTGGTAGACGATCCGAGGCCCGCGGATCAGGGTTCCATAGGAAGAAGCGCTTCGGGGCAGTGGAACACCTCCCAAACAATGCATGTGACCCTAGCATGTGTAATTATGTGTGGTGGCATGATCAAACCTCCTAAACCTGGTTCCCAAGTGTGACCCCCTTCGCAGACATGCGTTGTCCCCTAAAACGAAGTGTCTCCAATCTGACTATTAGGGGGAAACTCCCCGTTTTGGTGAAAATGGGGTAGATCTTGTCACGACATGTTCCCAAACATGGTTTTACATCATCACATCACCTAACCAAGATCAAAACAAGAGAGGGCTACACCGGGCTACCCCTGCCAGAAGAAAGTCTAGGGGGTAGATGATCCGAGGCCCGCGAATCAGGGTTCCACAGGAAGAAGCGCTTCGGGGAATCGGAACACCTCCAAACCATTGCATGTGACCCTAGTATGTGTAATGAAGTGTGGTGGCATGCTCAACCTCCTAAACCTGGTTCTCAAGTGTGACCCCCTTCGCAGACATGCGATGTCCCCTAAAACAAAGTGTCTGCAATCTGACTATTAGGGGGAAACTCCCCGTTTCGGTGAAATCGGGGTAGATCTTATCACAACATGTTCCCAAACATGGTTTTACATCATCACATGACATAACCAAGAGAAAAACAAGAGAGGGTTACACCGGGCTACCCTTGTCAGAAGAAAGTCTAGGGGGGTAGACGATCCGAGGCCCATGGATCAGGGTTCCGCAGGAAAGAAGCGCTTCGGGGCATCAGAACACCTCCAAACCATGCATGTGACCCTAGCATGTGTAATGAAGTGTGGTGGCATGGTCAAACCTCCTAAACCTGGTTCCCAAGTGTGACCCCCTTCATAGACATGCGCTGTCCCATAAAAACGAAGTGTCTGCAATCTCACTATTAGGGGGAAACTCCCCGTTTCGGTGAAACAGGGGTAGATCTTGTCACAACATGTTCCAAAACATGGTTTTACATCATCACATGACCTAACCAAGAGAAAAACAAGAGAGGGCTACACCGGGCTACCCCTGTTAGAAGAAAGTCTAGGGGGGTAGACGATCCGAGGCCCGCGGATCAGGGTTCCGCAGGAAGAAGCGCTTCGAGGCATCGGAACACCTCCAAACCATGCATGTGACCCTAGCATGTGTAATGAAGTGTGGTGGCATGCACAAACCTCCTAAACCTGGTTCCCAAGTGTGACCCCCTTCGCAGACATGCGTTGTCCCCTAAAAACGAAGTGTCAGCAATCTGACTATTAGGGGGAAACTACCCGTTTCGGTGAAATCGGGGTAGATCTTGTCACAACATGTTCCCGAACATGGTTTTACATCATCACATGACCTAACCAAGAGCAAAAAAAGAGAGTGCTACATCGGGCTACCCCTGTCAGAAGAAAGTCTAGGGGGTAGATGATCCAAGGCCCACGGATCAAGGTTCCGTAGGAAGAAGCGCTTCGGGGCATCGGAACACCTCCAAACCATGCATGTGACCCTATCATGTGTAATGAAGTGTGGTGGCATGCTCAAATTTCCTAAACCTGGTTCCCAAGTGTGACCCCCTTTGCAGACATGCGCTTGTCCCATAAAAACGAAGTGTCTCCAATCTGACTATTAGGGGGAAACTCCTCGTTTTGGTGACACCGGGGTAGACCTGGTCACAGCATGTTCCCAAACATGGTTTTATGTCATCACATGACCTAACAAAGGGAAAAAAAGAGTGATACACCGGGCTACCCCTGTTAGAAGAAAGTCTAGGGGGGTAGACGATCTGAGGCCCGCAGATCAGGGTTCCGCAGGAAGAAGCGCTTCGGGGCATCGGAACACCTCCAAACCATGCATGTGACCCTAGCATGTGTAATGAAGTGTGGTGGCATGCTCAAACCTCCTAAACCTGGTTCCCAAGTGTGACCCCCTTCGCACACATGCGTTGTCCCCTAAAAACGAAGTGTCAGCAATCTGACTATTAGGGGGAAACTCCCTGTTTCGGTGAAATCGGGGTAGATCTTGTCACAACATGTTCCCGAACATGGTTTTACATCATCACATGACCTAACCAAGAGCAAAACAAGAGAGGGCTACACCGGGCTACCCCTGTCAGAAGAAAGTCTAGGGGGTAGACGATCCGAGGCCCGCAGATCAAGGTTCCGTAGGAAGAAGCACTTCGGGGCATCGGAACACCTCCAAACCATGCATGTGACCCTATCATGTGTAATGAAGTGTGGTGGCATGCTCAAATTTCCTAAACCTGGTTCCCAAGTGTGATCCCTTCGCAGACATGCGATGTCCCATAAAAACGAAGTGTCTCCAATCTGACTATTAGGGGGAAACTCCTCGTTTTGGTGACACCGGGGTAGATCTGGTCACAGCATGTTCCCAAACATGGTTTTATGTCATCACATGACCTAGCAAAGGGAAAAAAAAGAGTGATACACCGGGCTACCCCTGTTAGAAGAAAGTCTAGGGGGGGTAGACGATCCGAGGCCCGCGGATCAGGGTTCCGCAGGAAGAACACTTGGGGGCATCGGAACACCTCCAAACCATGCATGTGACCCTAGCATGTGTAATGAAGTGTGGTTGCATGCTCAAACCTCCTAAAGCTGGTTCCCAAGTGTGACCCCCTTCGCAGACATGCGTTGTCCCCTAAAAACGAATTGTCAGCAATCTGACTATGAGGGGGAAACTCCCCATTTCGGTGAAATCGGGGTAGATCTTGTCACAACATGTTCCCGAACATGGTTTTACATCATCACATGACCTAGCCAAGAGAAAAACAAGAGAGGGCTACACCGGGCTACCCCTTGTCACAAGAAAGTCTAGGGTGTAGACGATCCGAGGCCCGCGGATCAAGGTTCCGCAGGAAGAAGCTCTTCGGGGCATCGGAACACCTCCAAACTATGCATTTCACCCTATCATGTGTAATGAAGCGTGGTGGCATGCTCAAACCTCCAAAACCTAGTTCCCAAATGTGACCCCCTTCGCAGACATGCGATGTCCCATAAAATCGAAGTGTCTGCAATGTGACTATTAGGGGGAAACTCCCCGTTTCGGTGAAACCGGGGTAGATCTTGTCACAACATGTTCGCAAACATGGTTTTACATCATCAGATGACCTAACCAAGAGCAAAAAAAGAGAGGGATACACCGGGCTGCCCCTGTTAGAAGAAAGTCTACGTGGGTAGATGATCCGAGGCCCGCGGATCAGGGTTCCGCAGGAAGAAGTGCTTCGGGGCATCGGAACACCTCCAAACCATGCATGTGACCCTAGCATGTGTAATGAAGTGTGGTGGCATGCTCAAACCTGCTAAACCTGGTTCCCAAGAGTGACCCCCTTCGCAGACATGCGTTGTCCCCTAAAAACGAAGTGTCTCCAATCTGACTATTAGGGGGAAACTCCCCGTTTTGGTGAAACCGGGGTAGATCTTGTGACAACATGTTCCCAAACATGGTTTTACATCAACACATGACCTAATAAAGAGGAAAAAAAGAGAGTGATACACCGGGCTACCCCTGTTAGAAGAAAGTCTTGCGGGGGTACACGATCCGAGGCCCGCGGATCGGGGTTCCGTAGGAAGAAGCGCTTCGGGGCATCGGAACACCTCCAAACCATGCATGTGACCCTATCATGTGTAATGAACTGTGGTGGCATGCTCAAAGTTCCTAAACCTGGTTCCCAAGTGTGACCCCCTTCGCAGACATGCGCTGTCCCATAAAAACAAAGTGTCTCCAATCTGACTATTAGGGGGAAACTCCCCGTTTTGGTGAAACCGGGGTAGATCTGGTCACAGGATGTTCCCAAACATGGTTTTATGTCATCACATGACCTAACAAAGGGAAAAAAGAGAGTGATACACCGGGCTACCCCTGTTAGAAGAAAGTCTAGGGGGCTAGACGATCCGAGGCCCGCGGATCAGGGTTCCGCAGGAAGAAGCGCTTCGGGGCATCGGAACACCTCCAAACCATGCATGTGACCCTAGCATGTGTAATGAAGTGTGGTGGCATGCTCAATCCTCCTAAACATGGTTTCCAAGTGTGACCCCCTTCGCAGACATGCGATGTCCCATAAAATCGAAGTGTCTCCAATCTGACTATTAGGAGGGAAACTCCCCGTTTTGGTGAAACCGGGGTAGATATTGTCACAACATGTTCCCAAAGATGGTTTTACGTCATCACATGACCTAACAAAGAGAAAAAAAAGAGAGTGATACACCGGGCTACCCCTGTTAGAAGAAAGTCTAGGGGTAGACAATCCGAGGCCCGCGGATCAGGGTTCCACAGGAAGAAGCGCTTCGGGGCATCGGAACTACTCCAAACCATGCATGTGACCCTAGCATGTGTAATGAAGTGTGGTGCATGCTCAAACCTCCTAAACCTGGTTCCCAAATGTGACCCACTTTGCAGACATGCCATGTCCCATAAAATCGAAGTGTCTGCAATGTGACTATTAGGGGGAAACTCCCCGTTTTGGTGAAACCAGGGTAGATCTTGTCACAAAATGTTCCCAAACATGGTTTTACATCATCACATGACCTAACCAAGAGCAAAAAAAGAGAGGGCTACACCGGAGTACCCCAGTCAGAAGAAAGTCTAGGGGGGTAGACGATCCGAGGCCCGCGGATCAGGGTTTCACAAGAAGAAGCGCTTCGGGGCATCGGAACACCTGCAAACCATGCATGTGACTCTAGCATGTGTAATTATGTGTGGTGGTATGCTCAAACCTCCTAAACCTGGTTCCCAAGTGTGACCCCCTTCGCGGACATGCGTTGTCCCCTAAAAATGAAGTGTCTGCAATCTGACTATTAGGGGGAAACTCCGCGTTTTTGTGAAACCGGGGGTAGATATTGTCACAACATGTTCCCAAACATTGTTTTACATCATCACATCACCTAACCAAGATCAAAACTAGAGAGGGCTACACCGGGCTACCCCTGTCAGAAGAAAGTCTAGTGGGTAGACGATCTGAGGCCCGCGAATCAGGGTTCCGCAGGAAGAAGCGCTTCGGGGCATCGGAACACCTCCAAACCATGCATGTGACCCTATAATGTGTAATGAAGTGTGGTGGCATGCTCAAACCTCCTAAACCTGGTTCCAAAGTGTTACCCCTTTCGTAGACATGCGCTGTCCCCAAAAAACGAAGTGTTTGCAATCTGACTATTAGGGGGAAACTCTCCGTTTCGGTGAAACCGGGGTAGATCTTATCACAAGATTTTCCCAAACATGGTTTCATATAATCACATGACATAAACAAGAGCAAAACAAGAGAGGGCTACACCGGGCTACCCCTGTCAGAAGAAAGTCTAGGGGGGTAGACGATCTGAGGCCCGTGGATCAGGGTTCCGCAGGAAGAAGCGCTTCGGGGCATCGGAACACCTCCAAAACATGCATGTGACCCTAGCATGTGTAATGAAGTGTGGTGGCATGCTCAAACCTCCTAAAACTGGTTCCGAAGTGTGACCCCCTTCGTAGACATGCGCTGTCCCATAAAAACAAAGTGTCTGCAATCGGACTATTCGGGGGAAACTCCCCGTTTCGGTGAAACCGGGGTAGATCTTGTCACAACATGTTCCCAAACATTGTTTTACATCATCACATGACCTCACAAAGAGCAAAACAATAGAGGGCTACACCAGGCTACACCTGTCAGAAGAAAGTCTAGGGGGTAGACGATCCGAGGCCCGCGGATCAGGGTTTCGCAGGAAGAAGCGCTTTGGGGCATCAGAAGACCTCCAAACCATGCATGTGACCCTAGCATATGTAATGAAGTGTGGTGGCATGCACAAACCTCCTAAACCTGGTTCCCAAGTGTGACTCCCTTTGCAGACATGCACTGTCCCATAAAAACGAAGTGTCTACAATCTGACTATTAGGGGGAAACTCCCCGTTTCGGTGAAACCGGGGTAGATCTTATCATAACATGTTCCCAAACGTGGTTTTACATCATCGCATGACCTAACAGAGAGCAAAACAAGAGAGGCCTACACCTGGCTACCCCTGTCAGTGTTGGGTCTGCAGCATAGACAACAAAAAATTTCCTTCGGTGTGAACTACACGCCAAGATCTATCTACTAGGTACAAAGCAACGGGTGGACATACATCCAACGAGAACTTGCCCTCTAAGACAACGGGTTTTGTTAACGAGTAGGAACTCGTGGTTGATGTAGTCGTACACTTGCCGATCTCAAGATCGTGAGGATGTCCGAGCGTCGCAACTTAGCAGCGCATCCGCACTCGCACACACGTTCAAGCCACCGGACAACCTCCACCTCCTCGCTCCAGCGATCCAGTGGAAGAAGCAACTCCTTCCAGACGAAATGCCACCGGGAACATGTATCTCGCTAATCCGAGACCATGGGGGAATAATTCTAGAGGGGGAGAGAGATCCTTCACAAGGAGGTGTGTGTGAGAAGTGAGGAGAGGGTGGCCTTTTATAGTAGGAGGGGGGTGCCCCTCCTTCATGGACGGCGCATGGAGGAGGTGTCTCTTCACCTCCTCCATTCATGTGGTGGTAACCCCTCCACATTAAAATGCCTCTTCACATTCCCTTTTAAAGTCTCCACTTTAAATGCATTAAATTTCTCCAAATTTAATGCTCTCTCATTTAATAAAACTCTTTTATTAATTTTATTCATAATTTTGTTAATTACTTTAATTTACAAACATTCACATAAAACCCCTTGCAATATTTCAATATCACATGCAGAACCACTTTCTGCAATTTCACCCAAAACAATTTTCGGTTTCTACCAAAAGAATTCCTGTGCTTTGCAATTCTTTCGTCTGAAACACATGTGCTCCAAAATGGTGTCCGGTAACTCTTAAGTGTGTCACCCTATGGTTCGCGAATAATGCAGACATGATCGAGACCCCTCTCCGATTAATAATCAGGAGCGGGACCTAGAGATCCGTACTGACTCCTACACATTCAACGATGACTTCTGTGATCGTGAGAACCTTTAACGCTAGTAACTAAATCCCTTTGTCTCGCGATATATTACATGTCCGAGATTCGATCATCGGTATCTCCATACCTAGTTTGATCTCGTTACCGACATGCACTCTTTTCTCGTTCCCGTGATATAACATTCTAGTGATCACATCACTTGCTTGCAAGCTATTTAAATGTGATATCACCGAGAGGGCCCAGAGTATATATATCCGTCATTGGGATTGACAAATTCCACTCTTGATCCATGAGCCTCAACGGAACACCTTCGTAGCACTGAACCCATCTTTATAGTCACTCTGTTACAGTGTGACGTTTGATGTTATCAAGATACTCTTCTGGTGTTACCAATTAACATGATCTCATGGTCTAAGGATAAAGATTACTTCGTATGATGTTATAGCAATATAAACATAATGACTTTGATCGTAATGCTATACTTAGGATGAATGTTCATCACATCATTCCACCAATGGTGTGACCTCGTTATTAACAACATCCAATGTCCATGATCAGGAAACCTTGATCATCTTGTTAATCAACGAGCTAGTCTATAAGAGAGGCATAACTAGGAACATTTTATTTGTTTATTAAACACACATGTATTGATGTTTCTGATCAATACAATTATAGCATGCAAAATAAACATTTATCATAAACATGGAATAAGATAATAACCACTTTATTATTTCCTCTCGGGCATATTCCCTTCAGTCAGAAGAAAGTCTAGGTGGTAGACGATCCGAGGCCCGCGGATCAGGGTTCCATAGGAAGAAGCGCTTCGGGGCAGTGGAACACCTCCAAACAATGCATGTGACCCTAGCATGTGTAATTATGTGTGGTGGCATGATCAAACCTCCTAAACCTGGTTCCCAAGTGTGACCCCCTTCGCAGACATGCGTTGTCCCCTAAAAACGAAGTGTCTCCAATCTGACTATTAGGGGGAAACTCCCCGTTTTGGTGAAAATGGGGTAGATCTTGTCACGACATGTTCCCAAACATGGTTTACATCATCACATCACCTAACCAAGATCAAAACAAGAGAGGGCTACACCGGGCTACCCCTGCCAGAAGAAAGTCTAGGGGGTAGATGATCCGAGGCCCGCGAATCAGGGTTCCACAGGAAGAAGCGCTTCGGGGAATCGGAACACCTCCAAACCATGCATGTGACCCTAGTATGTGTAATGAAGTGTGGTGGCATGCTCAAACCTCCTAAACCTGGTTCTCAAGTGTGACCCCCTTCGCAGACATGCGATGTCCCCTAAAAACAAAGTGTCTGCAATCTGACTATTAGGGGGAAACTCCCCGTTTCGGTGAAATCGGGGTAGATCTTATCACAACATGTTCCCAAACATGGTTTTACATCATCACATGACATAACCAAGAGAAAAACAAGAGAGGGTTACACCGGGCTACCCTTGTCAGAAGAAAGTCTAGGGGGGTAGACGATCCGAGGCCCATGGATCAGGGTTCCGCAGGAAGAAGCGCTTCGGGGCATCAGAACACCTCCAAACCATGCATGTGACCCTAGCATGTGTAATGAAGTGTGGTGGCATGGTCAAACCTCCTAAACCTGGTTCCCAAGTGTGACCCCCTTCATAGACATGCGCTTGTCCCATAAAAACGAAGTGTCTGCAATCTCACTATTAGGGGGGAAACTCCCCGTTCGGTGAAACAGGGGTAGATCTTGTCACAACATGTTCCAAAACATGGTTTTACATCATCACATGACCTAACCAAGAGAAAAACAAGAGAGGGCTACACCGGGCTACCCCTGTTAGAAGAAAGTCTAGGGGGGTAGACGATCCGAGGGCCCGCGGATCAGGGTTCCGCAGGAAGAAGCGCTTCGAGGCATCGGAACACCTCCAAACCATGCATGTGACCCTAGCATGTGTAATGAAGTGTTGGTGGCATGCACAAACCTCCTAAACCTGGTTCCCAAGTGTGACCCCTTTTGTAGACATGCGCTGTCCCATAAAACGTAGTGTCTGCAATCTAACTATTAGGGGGAAACTCCTTCGGTTAAACCGGGGTTAGATCTTGTCACAACATGTTCCCAAACATGGTTTTACATCATCACATGACCTAACCAAGAGAAAAACAAGAGAGGGCTACACCGGGCTATGATGTCTACGCACTTCTATTCTTGTAGACAATTGTCTGGTTTGTAGAACAGCAGCAAGTTTTCCCTTATGTGGGTCACCCAAGGTTTATCGAACTTAGGGAGGAAGTGGTCAAAGGTATCCCCTCTCAAGCAACCCTGCAATCAATATACAAGAAGTCTCTTGTGTCCCGAACACACCCAATACACTTGTCAGGTGTATAGGTACACTAGTTCGGCGAGGAGATAGTGAAATACAAGTGGTATAGATAATTATAAGTGGTAACGGTGATAGAAGATAGCTTGATGGCGTGGAAAAGACTAAACTGAAATAAAGATGGAAGCAAGCAAACATGTAACAGATGTAGTAGCAAACGGTGTTTTAGTGCTGAGAAACAAGGCCTAGGGATCATACTTTCACTAGTGAACACTCTCATATAAATATATTCTCTTTAAGATACTACTATTAACACTCTCTGGTTGAACACTCTAATCAATGGTAGGGCTATAACAGCACACGTCAAAGTAAGCCTTTCCCATCTAGAGAACCCCACAGTCACCTTGAGTACTAGATGAGTCCAACAAACACCACAATTTCTTAGAAACATCCAACTCCAAATATAACTCATAACAAGTATTTGTAATCTCTAGCCTAAGTGC
The DNA here is from genome assembly GCA_910589775.1 of Avena eriantha. Lineage (NCBI taxonomy): Eukaryota > Viridiplantae > Streptophyta > Magnoliopsida > Poales > Poaceae > Avena > Avena eriantha. Next base: position 10,156 of record CAJUXJ010001489.1, read on the forward strand.
CACCATGGTGAGCACGCTTTCACTTGCACACACATGGGGAGAGCAGAGATTCATTAAAGCACTTGAGTAGCAAAGTAGATCTATAGATTACAAGCTCATGATCTCAATAAGATCATGCATAGAGAGAGATGAGCACATAGCTACGGTAGAACCCTTAGCCTCGAGAGAGAACTACTCCCTCCTCATCATGGGAATCAGCAACGGTGATGGAGATGGCAGTGGAGATCGATGGAGATGGCTCCGGGGAACTTCCCCATCCCAGCAGGGTGCCAGAACAGAGACTTTTTGTCCCCCGAATCTCCCCTTCGGTTGGCGGCGGCGCTGCGGAACTTTTCATGGATTTCTGATTGACGATCTAGGGTTTATGCCTCGGGAGGCTTCTTATAGGCCAGAGGGCAAGGTTGGTAGGCGGCCAGGGGGCCCACACCATGCACTGGCGCGGCCTGGGGGGACCCGCACCATGGGGTGGTGTGGCCACCCTGTGGCCCCTCTCCGACTCTCCTTCTGGCTCTGTGAGTCTTCCTGGAAAATATCAACTTTGGCTTTTGTCCGCTCCAATTCCGAGAATATTGATTTTCTGAGTTTCCTGGAACCAAAAACAGCAGAAAACAGGCAACTGGCACTGTGGCACTTGTTAATAGGTTAGTCCAAGAAATCATATGAAAAGTACTCCAACGTGTGGACAAAACACAAGAAACTAGATAAAACCAAGCATGGAACATCAAAAATTATAGATACATTTGCAATGTATCAGGCTACCCCTATGAGAAGAAAGTCTAGGGTGTTAGACGATCCGAGGCTCGCGGATCAGGTTTCCTTAGGAAGAAGCCCTTCGGGGCATCGGAACACCTCCAAACCATGCATGTGACCCTAGTCTGTGTAATGAAGTGTGGTGGCATGCTCAACCCTCCTAAACCTGGTTCCCAAGTGTGACTCCCTTCGCAGACATGCGATTTGTCCCCCAAAAACAAAGTGTCTGCAATTTGACTATTAGGTGGAAACTCCCCGTTTCGGTGAAACCGAGGTAGATCTGTCACAACATGTTCCCAAACATGGTTTTACATCATCAGATGACCTAACCAAGAGCAAAACAAGGGAGGGCTACACCAGGCTACCCCTGTCAGAAGAAAGTCTAGGGGGGTAGACGATCCGAGGCCCGCGGATCAAGGTTCCGCAGGAAGAAGCGCTTCGGGGCATCGGAACACCTCCAAACCATGCATGTGACCCTATCATGTGTAATAAAGTGTGGTGGAATGCTCAAACCTCCTAAACCTGGTTTCCAAATGTAACCCCCTTCACAGACATACGATTGTCCCATAAAAACGAAGTGTCTGCAATGTGACTATTAGGGGAAAACTCCCCGTTTCGGTGAAACCGGGGTAGATCTTGTCACAACATGTTCCCAAACATGGTTTTACATCATCACATGACCTAACCAAGAGCAAAACAAGAGAGGGCTACACCGGGCTACCCCTGTTGAGAAGAAGTCTAGGGGGGTAGACGATCCGAGGCCCGCGAATCAGGGTTCCGCGGGAAGAAGCGCTTCGGGGCATCGGAACACCTCCAAACCATGCATCTGATCCTAGCATGTGTAATGAAGTGTGGTGGCATGCTCAAACCTCCTAAACCTGGTTTCCCAAGTGTGACTACCTTCGCAGACATGCGATGTCCCCTAAAAACGAAGTGTCTACAATCTAACTATTAGGGGGAAACTCCCCGTTTCGGTGAAACCGCGGTAGATCTCGTCACAACATGTTCCCAAACATGGTTTTACATCATCACATGACCTAACCAAGAGCAAAACAAGAGAGGGCTACACCAGGCTACCCCTGTCAGAAGAAAGTCTAGGGGGGGTAGATGATCCGAGGGCCCGCGGATCAGGGTTCCGCAGGAAGAAGCGCTTCAAGGCATCGAAACACCTCCAAACCATGCATGTGACCCTGCATGTGTAATGAAGTGTGGTGGCATTGACTCAAACCTTCCTAAACCTGGTTCCATAGTGTGACCCCCTTCGTAGACATGCGTTTGTCCCTAAAAACGAAGTGTCTGCAATCTGACTAATAGGGGAAACTCCCCGTTTCGGTGGAAACCAGGGTAGATCTTGTCACAACATGTTACCAAACATGCGTTTTACAATCATCACCTAACCCTAACCAAGAGCCAAAACAAGAGAGGGGCTACACCGGGATACCCCTTGGTGAGTAGAAAGTCTAGGGGGGTAGACGATACGGAGGCCCCGCAGGATCAGGTTTCCGCAGGAAGAAGACGCTAGGTTGGGCATCGGAACACCTCCAAAACCATGCATGTGACCCTCCTAGCCATGTTGCAATGAAGTGATTGGTGGCATGCTCAAACCTCCTAAACTTGTTTCCCAGTTTGACCCCCTTCGCCGACATGCGCTTTGTGTTTGTCCCTTTAAAAACGAAGAGTCTCAATCTGACTATTAGGGGGGAAAACTCCCCGTTTCGGTGAAACCAGGGGTAGATCTTGTCACAAACATGTTCCCAAACATGGTTTTACATCATCACATGACCTAACCAAGTGCAAAAGAAGAGAGGGCTACACCGGGCTACCCCTGTTAGAAGAAAGTCTAGGGGGGTAGACGATCTGAGGCCCGCGGATAAGGGTTCCGCAAGGAAGAAGCCTCTTCGGGGCATCGGAAACACCTCCAACCATGCATGTGACCCTTAGAATGTGTAATGAAGTGTGGTGGCATGCTCAAGCCTCCTAAACCTGGTTCCAAAGTGTGGCCCCCCCTTGCAGACAGTGTTGTCCCATAAAAACGAAGTGTCTGGAATCTTGATTATTTAGGGGGAAACCGGGGTAGATCTTGTCCCAACATGTTCCCAAACATGGTTTTACATCATCAGCTGACCTAACCAAGAGCAAAACAAGAGAGGGCTACAACCGGGCTTACCCCTGTGAGAAGAAGTCTAGTGGGGGTAGAGGATCCGAGGCCCACCGAAATTAGGGTTCCGCAGGAAGAAGCGCCTGGGGGCATCGTAACACCTCTCAAACCATGCGTGTGACGCCTAGCAATGTGTATAGAAGTGTGGTGGGCCTGCTCAAAACCTCCTTAACCTGGTTCCCAAGTGTGACTTACTAAATTCCCTTCACATACATGCGATGTCCCCTAAAAAACAAGTGTGTGCAATCTAACTATTAGGGGGAACTCCCCCGTTTCGGTGAACCACTAGGTAGATCCTCGTCACAAAACATATGTTCCCAAACTGGTTTTACATCATCACATTACCTAATCAGAGCAACATAGAGGGCTATACACTAGAGGCTACCATGTCAGAAGAAAGCTAGGGGGTGACGTCCCGAGGCCCGCGGAAAGGGTTCGCAGGAAGAAAGCGCTTCAAGGCTCGAACACCCTCCAAACCATGCATGTTCAAACCTGCATGTGTATGAAGTGTGGGGCGTGCTTCAAACATCCTAAAAACTCGTCCAATTGTGACCGCCCATTCGCAGACATGCGATGTCCCATAAAACGAAGTGTCTGCAATCTGACTATTAGGGGGAAACTCCCCGTTCGGTGAAACCGGGGTAGATCTTGTCACAACATGTTCCCAAACATGTTTTTACATCATCACATGACCTAACCAAGAGCAAACCAAGAGAGGGCTACAATCGGGCTAGCCCTGTCAGAAGAAAGTCTAGGGGGTAGACGATCTGAGGCCTGCGCGATCAAGGTTCCGCAGGAAGAAGCGCTTGGGGCATCGAACACCTCCAAACCATTCATCTGACCCAGCATGTGTAATGAAGTGTGGTGGCATCTCAAACATCCTAAAACTGGTTCCCAAGTGTGACCCCCTTCGCAGACATGTGCCGTCCTTAAAAACGAAGTGTCTGCAATCTAACTATTAGGGCGAAACTCCCCCATTTCGGGGAAACCTGGGTAGATCTTATCACAACATGTTCCCAAACATGGTTTTACATCATCACATGACCTAACCAAGAGCAAAATAAGAGAGGGCTACACCCGGCTACCCCTGTTAGAAGAAAGTCAACAGGGGTAGACGATCCGAGGCCCGCGGCTCAGGGTTCCGTAGGAAGAACGCTTCGGGGCATCGGAACACCTCCAAACCATGCATGTAACCCTAGAATGTGTAATAAGTGTGGTGGCATGCTCAACCTCCTAAACATGGTTCTAAAGTGTGACCCCCTTCGCAGACATGCGT
>CAJUXJ010001490.1:0-21902 GCA_910589775.1 Avena eriantha
TGTTCAAGGAATGTGCTCTCCTTTTGCACATTGCTCCACCATGCCCTCACAAACACTCACATCCTTGTTTTACAAACAACATGTTGCTTGGCCATGCACTTCCCACACTGGCCAGCTTCGGTCTAGGGTAGTAGGTGTAACGCGTCTACCCGTCGGATAGCGCCAGGACTATTGATGAATGGCCTCAAACTTGGCACAATGGCTCACAATGACACCCACCCTTATATCACTTCAATGAGCAGTGATGGCATCTTGGGCATGCCTTGGGCACGGTAGACGGCTAAAATCTAGGGTTTTAGGGTGTTTTCGCACAAGTACGGACGAATCGTCAGGCCAAGTGTTCAAGGAATGTGCTCTCCTCCTTTTGCACATTGCTCCACCATGCCCTCACAACACTCACATCATACCTTGTTTTTACAAACACATGTTGCTTGGCCATGCACTTCCCACACTGGCCAGCTTCGGTCTAGGGTAGTAGGGTGTAACGCGTCTACCCTCGGGATAGCGGCAGGACTATTGATGAATGGCCTCAAACTTGGCACAATGGCTCACAATGACACACCACACACTTATATCACTTCAATGAGCAGTGATGGCATGCTTGGGCATGCCTTGGGCACGTAGACGGCTAAAATCTAGGGTTTTAGGGGTGTTTCGCACAAGTACGGACGAATCGTCAGGCCAAGTGTTCAAGGAATGTGCTCTCCTTTTGCACATTGCTCCACCATGCCCTCACAAACACTCACATACCTTGTTTTACAAACAACATGTTGCTTGGCCATGCACTTCCCACACTGGCCAGCTTCGGTCTAGGGTAGTAGGGTGTAACGCGTCTACCCGTCGGGATAAGCGGCAGGACTATTGATGAATGGCCTCAAACTTGGCACAATGGCTCACAATGACACACCACACACTTATATCACTTCAATGAGCAGTGATGGCATGCTTGGGCATGCCTTGGGCACGGTAGACGGCTAAAATCTAGGGTTTTAGGGGTGTTTCGCACAAGTACGGACGAATCGTCAGGCCAAGTGTTCAAGGAATGTGCTCTCCTTTTGCACATTGCTCCACCATGCCCTCACAAACACTCACATACCTTGTTTTACAAACAACATGTTGCTTGGCCATGCACTTCCCACACTGGCCAGCTTCGGTCTAGGGTAGTAGGGTGTAACGCGTCTACCCGTCGGGATAGCGGCAGGACTATTGATGAATGGCCTCAAACTTGGCACAATGGCTCACAATGACACACCACACACTTATATCACTTCAATGAGCAGTGATGGCATGCTTGGGCATGCCTTGGGCACGGTAGACGGCTAAAATCTAGGGTTTTAGGGGTGTTTCGCACAAGTACGGACGAATCGTCAGGCCAAGTGTTCAAGGAATGTGCTCTCCTTTTGCACATTGCTCCACCATGCCCTCACAAACACTCACATCCCTTGTTTTACAAACAACATGTTGCTTGGCCATGCACTTCCCACACTGGCCAGCTTCGGTCTAGGGTAGTAGGGTGTAACGCGTCTACCCGTCGGGATAGCGGCAGGACTATTGATGAATGGCCTCAAACTTGGCACAATGGCTCACAATGACACACCACACACTTATATCACTTCAATGAGCAGTGATGGCATGCTTGGGCATGCCTTGGGCACGGTAGACGGCTAAAATCTAGGGTTTTAGGGTGTTTCGCACAAGTACGGACGAATCGTCAGGCCAAGTGTTCAAGGAATGTGCTCTCCTTTTGCACATTGCTCCACCATGCCCTCACAAACACTCACATCCTTGTTTTACAAACAACATGTTGCTTGGCCATGCACTTCCCACACTGGCCAGCTTCGGTCTAGGGTAGTAGGGTGTAACGCGTCTACCCGTCGGGATAGCGGCAGGACTATTGATGAATGGCCTCAAACTTGGCACAATGGCTCACAATGACACACCACACACTTATATCACTTCAATGAGCAGTGATGGCATGCTTGGGCATGCCTTGGGCACGGTAGACGGCTAAAATCTAGGGTTTTAGGGGTGTTTCGCACAAGTACGGACGAATCGTCAGGCCAAGTGTTCAAGGAATGTGCTCTCCTTTTGCACATTGCTCCACCATGCCCTCACAAACACTCACATCCCTTGTTTTACAAACAACATGTTGCTTGGCCATGCACTTCCCACACTGGCCAGCTTCGGTCTAGGGTAGTAGGGTGTAACGCGTCTACCCGTCGGGATAGCGGCAGGACTATTGATGAATGGCCTCAAACTTGGCACAATGGCTCACAATGACACACCACACACTTATATCACTTCAATGAGCAGTGATGGCATGCTTGGGCATGCCTTGGGCACGGTAGACGGCTAAAATCTAGGGTTTTAGGGGTGTTTCGCACAAGTACGGACGAATCGTCAGGCCAAGTGTTCAAGGAATGTGCTCTCCTTTTGCACATTGCTCCACCATGCCCTCACAAACACTCACATACCTTGTTTTACAAACAACATGTTGCTTGGCCATGCACTTCCCACACTGGCCAGCTTCGGTCTAGGGTAGTAGGGTGTAACGCGTCTACCCGTCGGGATAGCGGCAGGACTATTGATGAATGGCCTCAAACTTGGCACAATGGCTCACAATGACACACCACACACTTATATCACTTCAATGAGCAGTGATGGCATGCTTGGGCATGCCTTGGGCACGGTAGACGGCTAAAATCTAGGGTTTTAGGGGTGTTTCGCACAAGTACGGACGAATCGTCAGGCCAAGTGTTCAAGGAATGTGCTCTCCTTTTGCACATTGCTCCACCATGCCCTCACAAACACTCACATACCTTGTTTTACAAACAACATGTTGCTTGGCCATGCACTTCCCACACTGGCCAGCTTCGGTCTAGGGTAGTAGGGTGTAACGCGTCTACCCGTCGGGATAGCGGCAGGACTATTGATGAATGGCCTCAAACTTGGCACAATGGCTCACAATGACACACCACACACTTATATCACTTCAATGAGCAGTGATGGCATGCTTGGGCATGCCTTGGGCACGGTAGACGGCTAAAATCTAGGGTTTTAGGGGTGTTTCGCACAAGTACGGACGAATCGTCAGGCCAAGTGTTCAAGGAATGTGCTCTCCTTTTGCACATTGCTCCACCATGCCCTCACAAACACTCACATCCCTTGTTTTACAAACAACATGTTGCTTGGCCATGCACTTCCCACACTGGCCAGCTTCGGTCTAGGGTAGTAGGGTGTAACGCGTCTACCCGTCGGGATAGCGGCAGGACTATTGATGAATGGCCTCAAACTTGGCACAATGGCTCACAATGACACACCACACACTTATATCACTTCAATGAGCAGTGATGGCATGCTTGGGCATGCCTTGGGCACGGTAGACGGCTAAAATCTAGGGTTTTAGGGGTGTTTCGCACAAGTACGGACGAATCGTCAGGCCAAGTGTTCAAGGAATGTGCTCTCCTTTTGCACATTGCTCCACCATGCCCTCACAAACACTCACATCCCTTGTTTTACAAACAACATGTTGCTTGGCCATGCACTTCCCACACTGGCCAGCTTCGGTCTAGGGTAGTAGGGTGTAACGCGTCTACCCGTCGGGATAGCGGCAGGACTATTGATGAATGGCCTCAAACTTGGCACAATGGCTCACAATGACACACCACACACTTATATCACTTCAATGAGCAGTGATGGCATGCTTGGGCATGCCTTGGGCACGGTAGACGGCTAAAATCTAGGGTTTTAGGGGTGTTTCGCACAAGTACGGACGAATCGTCAGGCCAAGTGTTCAAGGAATGTGCTCTCCTTTTGCACATTGCTCCACCATGCCCTCACAAACACTCACATACCTTGTTTTACAAACAACATGTTGCTTGGCCATGCACTTCCCACACTGGCCAGCTTCGGTCTAGGGTAGTAGGGTGTAACGCGTCTACCCGTCGGGATAGCGGCAGGACTATTGATGAATGGCCTCAAACTTGGCACAATGGCTCACAATGACACACCACACACTTATATCACTTCAATGAGCAGTGATGGCATGCTTGGGCATGCCTTGGGCACGGTAGACGGCTAAAATCTAGGGTTTTAGGGGTGTTTCGCACAAGTACGGACGAATCGTCAGGCCAAGTGTTCAAGGAATGTGCTCTCCTTTTGCACATTGCTCCACCATGCCCTCACAAACACTCACATACCTTGTTTTACAAACAACATGTTGCTTGGCCATGCACTTCCCACACTGGCCAGCTTCGGTCTAGGGTAGTAGGGTGTAACGCGTCTACCCGTCGGGATAGCGGCAGGACTATTGATGAATGGCCTCAAACTTGGCACAATGGCTCACAATGACACACCACACACTTATATCACTTCAATGAGCAGTGATGGCATGCTTGGGCATGCCTTGGGCACGGTAGACGGCTAAAATCTAGGGTTTTAGGGGTGTTTCGCACAAGTACGGACGAATCGTCAGGCCAAGTGTTCAAGGAATGTGCTCTCCTTTTGCACATTGCTCCACCATGCCCTCACAAACACTCACATCCCTTGTTTTACAAACAACATGTTGCTTGGCCATGCACTTCCCACACTGGCCAGCTTCGGTCTAGGGTAGTAGGGTGTAACGCGTCTACCCGTCGGGATAGCGGCAGGACTATTGATGAATGGCCTCAAACTTGGCACAATGGCTCACAATGACACACCACACACTTATATCACTTCAATGAGCAGTGATGGCATGCTTGGGCATGCCTTGGGCACGGTAGACGGCTAAAATCTAGGGTTTTAGGGGTGTTTCGCACAAGTACGGACGAATCGTCAGGCCAAGTGTTCAAGGAATGTGCTCTCCTTTTGCACATTGCTCCACCATGCCCTCACAAACACTCACATCCCTTGTTTTACAAACAACATGTTGCTTGGCCATGCACTTCCCACACTGGCCAGCTTCGGTCTAGGGTAGTAGGGTGTAACGCGTCTACCCGTCGGGATAGCGGCAGGACTATTGATGAATGGCCTCAAACTTGGCACAATGGCTCACAATGACACACCACACACTTATATCACTTCAATGAGCAGTGATGGCATGCTTGGGCATGCCTTGGGCACGGTAGACGGCTAAAATCTAGGGTTTTAGGGGTGTTTCGCACAAGTACGGACGAATCGTCAGGCCAAGTGTTCAAGGAATGTGCTCTCCTTTTGCACATTGCTCCACCATGCCCTCACAAACACTCACATCCCTTGTTTTACAAACAACATGTTGCTTGGCCATGCACTTCCCACACTGGCCAGCTTCGGTCTAGGGTAGTAGGGTGTAACGCGTCTACCCGTCGGGATAGCGGCAGGACTATTGATGAATGGCCTCAAACTTGGCACAATGGCTCACAATGACACACCACACACTTATATCACTTCAATGAGCAGTGATGGCATGCTTGGGCATGCCTTGGGCACGGTAGACGGCTAAAATCTAGGGTTTTAGGGGTGTTTCGCACAAGTACGGACGAATCGTCAGGCCAAGTGTTCAAGGAATGTGCTCTCCTTTTGCACATTGCTCCACCATGCCCTCACAAACACTCACATACCTTGTTTTACAAACAACATGTTGCTTGGCCATGCACTTCCCACACTGGCCAGCTTCGGTCTAGGGTAGTAGGGTGTAACGCGTCTACCCGTCGGGATAGCGGCAGGACTATTGATGAATGGCCTCAAACTTGGCACAATGGCTCACAATGACACACCACACACTTATATCACTTCAATGAGCAGTGATGGCATGCTTGGGCATGCCTTGGGCACGGTAGACGGCTAAAATCTAGGGTTTTAGGGGTGTTTCGCACAAGTACGGACGAATCGTCAGGCCAAGTGTTCAAGGAATGTGCTCTCCTTTTGCACATTGCTCCACCATGCCCTCACAAACACTCACATACCTTGTTTTACAAACAACATGTTGCTTGGCCATGCACTTCCCACACTGGCCAGCTTCGGTCTAGGGTAGTAGGGTGTAACGCGTCTACCCGTCGGGATAGCGGCAGGACTATTGATGAATGGCCTCAAACTTGGCACAATGGCTCACAATGACACACCACACACTTATATCACTTCAATGAGCAGTGATGGCATGCTTGGGCATGCCTTGGGCACGGTAGACGGCTAAAATCTAGGGTTTTAGGGGTGTTTCGCACAAGTACGGACGAATCGTCAGGCCAAGTGTTCAAGGAATGTGCTCTCCTTTTGCACATTGCTCCACCATGCCCTCACAAACACTCACATACCTTGTTTTACAAACAACATGTTGCTTGGCCATGCACTTCCCACACTGGCCAGCTTCGGTCTAGGGTAGTAGGGTGTAACGCGTCTACCCGTCGGGATAGCGGCAGGACTATTGATGAATGGCCTCAAACTTGGCACAATGGCTCACAATGACACACCACACACTTATATCACTTCAATGAGCAGTGATGGCATGCTTGGGCATGCCTTGGGCACGGTAGACGGCTAAAATCTAGGGTTTTAGGGGTGTTTCGCACAAGTACGGACGAATCGTCAGGCCAAGTGTTCAAGGAATGTGCTCTCCTTTTGCACATTGCTCCACCATGCCCTCACAAACACTCACATCCCTTGTTTTACAAACAACATGTTGCTTGGCCATGCACTTCCCACACTGGCCAGCTTCGGTCTAGGGTAGTAGGGTGTAACGCGTCTACCCGTCGGGATAGCGGCAGGACTATTGATGAATGGCCTCAAACTTGGCACAATGGCTCACAATGACACACCACACACTTATATCACTTCAATGAGCAGTGATGGCATGCTTGGGCATGCCTTGGGCACGGTAGACGGCTAAAATCTAGGGTTTTAGGGGTGTTTCGCACAAGTACGGACGAATCGTCAGGCCAAGTGTTCAAGGAATGTGCTCTCCTTTTGCACATTGCTCCACCATGCCCTCACAAACACTCACATCCCTTGTTTTACAAACAACATGTTGCTTGGCCATGCACTTCCCACACTGGCCAGCTTCGGTCTAGGGTAGTAGGGTGTAACGCGTCTACCCGTCGGGATAGCGGCAGGACTATTGATGAATGGCCTCAAACTTGGCACAATGGCTCACAATGACACACCACACACTTATATCACTTCAATGAGCAGTGATGGCATGCTTGGGCATGCCTTGGGCACGGTAGACGGCTAAAATCTAGGGTTTTAGGGGTGTTTCGCACAAGTACGGACGAATCGTCAGGCCAAGTGTTCAAGGAATGTGCTCTCCTTTTGCACATTGCTCCACCATGCCCTCACAAACACTCACATACCTTGTTTTACAAACAACATGTTGCTTGGCCATGCACTTCCCACACTGGCCAGCTTCGGTCTAGGGTAGTAGGGTGTAACGCGTCTACCCGTCGGGATAGCGGCAGGACTATTGATGAATGGCCTCAAACTTGGCACAATGGCTCACAATGACACACCACACACTTATATCACTTCAATGAGCAGTGATGGCATGCTTGGGCATGCCTTGGGCACGGTAGACGGCTAAAATCTAGGGTTTTAGGGGTGTTTCGCACAAGTACGGACGAATCGTCAGGCCAAGTGTTCAAGGAATGTGCTCTCCTTTTGCACATTGCTCCACCATGCCCTCACAAACACTCACATCCCTTGTTTTACAAACAACATGTTGCTTGGCCATGCACTTCCCACACTGGCCAGCTTCGGTCTAGGGTAGTAGGGTGTAACGCGTCTACCCGTCGGGATAGCGGCAGGACTATTGATGAATGGCCTCAAACTTGGCACAATGGCTCACAATGACACACCACACACTTATATCACTTCAATGAGCAGTGATGGCATGCTTGGGCATGCCTTGGGCACGGTAGACGGCTAAAATCTAGGGTTTTAGGGGTGTTTCGCACAAGTACGGACGAATCGTCAGGCCAAGTGTTCAAGGAATGTGCTCTCCTTTTGCACATTGCTCCACCATGCCCTCACAAACACTCACATACCTTGTTTTACAAACAACATGTTGCTTGGCCATGCACTTCCCACACTGGCCAGCTTCGGTCTAGGGTAGTAGGGTGTAACGCGTCTACCCGTCGGGATAGCGGCAGGACTATTGATGAATGGCCTCAAACTTGGCACAATGGCTCACAATGACACACCACACACTTATATCACTTCAATGAGCAGTGATGGCATGCTTGGGCATGCCTTGGGCACGGTAGACGGCTAAAATCTAGGGTTTTAGGGGTGTTTCGCACAAGTACGGACGAATCGTCAGGCCAAGTGTTCAAGGAATGTGCTCTCCTTTTGCACATTGCTCCACCATGCCCTCACAAACACTCACATACCTTGTTTTACAAACAACATGTTGCTTGGCCATGCACTTCCCACACTGGCCAGCTTCGGTCTAGGGTAGTAGGGTGTAACGCGTCTACCCGTCGGGATAGCGGCAGGACTATTGATGAATGGCCTCAAACTTGGCACAATGGCTCACAATGACACACCACACACTTATATCACTTCAATGAGCAGTGATGGCATGCTTGGGCATGCCTTGGGCACGGTAGACGGCTAAAATCTAGGGTTTTAGGGGTGTTTCGCACAAGTACGGACGAATCGTCAGGCCAAGTGTTCAAGGAATGTGCTCTCCTTTTGCACATTGCTCCACCATGCCCTCACAAACACTCACATCCCTTGTTTTACAAACAACATGTTGCTTGGCCATGCACTTCCCACACTGGCCAGCTTCGGTCTAGGGTAGTAGGGTGTAACGCGTCTACCCGTCGGGATAGCGGCAGGACTATTGATGAATGGCCTCAAACTTGGCACAATGGCTCACAATGACACACCACACACTTATATCACTTCAATGAGCAGTGATGGCATGCTTGGGCATGCCTTGGGCACGGTAGACGGCTAAAATCTAGGGTTTTAGGGGTGTTTCGCACAAGTACGGACGAATCGTCAGGCCAAGTGTTCAAGGAATGTGCTCTCCTTTTGCACATTGCTCCACCATGCCCTCACAAACACTCACATACCTTGTTTTACAAACAACATGTTGCTTGGCCATGCACTTCCCACACTGGCCAGCTTCGGTCTAGGGTAGTAGGGTGTAACGCGTCTACCCGTCGGGATAGCGGCAGGACTATTGATGAATGGCCTCAAACTTGGCACAATGGCTCACAATGACACACCACACACTTATATCACTTCAATGAGCAGTGATGGCATGCTTGGGCATGCCTTGGGCACGGTAGACGGCTAAAATCTAGGGTTTTAGGGGTGTTTCGCACAAGTACGGACGAATCGTCAGGCCAAGTGTTCAAGGAATGTGCTCTCCTTTTGCACATTGCTCCACCATGCCCTCACAAACACTCACATACCTTGTTTTACAAACAACATGTTGCTTGGCCATGCACTTCCCACACTGGCCAGCTTCGGTCTAGGGTAGTAGGGTGTAACGCGTCTACCCGTCGGGATAGCGGCAGGACTATTGATGAATGGCCTCAAACTTGGCACAATGGCTCACAATGACACACCACACACTTATATCACTTCAATGAGCAGTGATGGCATGCTTGGGCATGCCTTGGGCACGGTAGACGGCTAAAATCTAGGGTTTTAGGGGTGTTTCGCACAAGTACGGACGAATCGTCAGGCCAAGTGTTCAAGGAATGTGCTCTCCTTTTGCACATTGCTCCACCATGCCCTCACAAACACTCACATCCCTTGTTTTACAAACAACATGTTGCTTGGCCATGCACTTCCCACACTGGCCAGCTTCGGTCTAGGGTAGTAGGGTGTAACGCGTCTACCCGTCGGGATAGCGGCAGGACTATTGATGAATGGCCTCAAACTTGGCACAATGGCTCACAATGACACACCACACACTTATATCACTTCAATGAGCAGTGATGGCATGCTTGGGCATGCCTTGGGCACGGTAGACGGCTAAAATCTAGGGTTTTAGGGGTGTTTCGCACAAGTACGGACGAATCGTCAGGCCAAGTGTTCAAGGAATGTGCTCTCCTTTTGCACATTGCTCCACCATGCCCTCACAAACACTCACATACCTTGTTTTACAAACAACATGTTGCTTGGCCATGCACTTCCCACACTGGCCAGCTTCGGTCTAGGGTAGTAGGGTGTAACGCGTCTACCCGTCGGGATAGCGGCAGGACTATTGATGAATGGCCTCAAACTTGGCACAATGGCTCACAATGACACACCACACACTTATATCACTTCAATGAGCAGTGATGGCATGCTTGGGCATGCCTTGGGCACGGTAGACGGCTAAAATCTAGGGTTTTAGGGGTGTTTCGCACAAGTACGGACGAATCGTCAGGCCAAGTGTTCAAGGAATGTGCTCTCCTTTTGCACATTGCTCCACCATGCCCTCACAAACACTCACATCCCTTGTTTTACAAACAACATGTTGCTTGGCCATGCACTTCCCACACTGGCCAGCTTCGGTCTAGGGTAGTAGGGTGTAACGCGTCTACCCGTCGGGATAGCGGCAGGACTATTGATGAATGGCCTCAAACTTGGCACAATGGCTCACAATGACACACCACACACTTATATCACTTCAATGAGCAGTGATGGCATGCTTGGGCATGCCTTGGGCACGGTAGACGGCTAAAATCTAGGGTTTTAGGGGTGTTTCGCACAAGTACGGACGAATCGTCAGGCCAAGTGTTCAAGGAATGTGCTCTCCTTTTGCACATTGCTCCACCATGCCCTCACAAACACTCACATACCTTGTTTTACAAACAACATGTTGCTTGGCCATGCACTTCCCACACTGGCCAGCTTCGGTCTAGGGTAGTAGGGTGTAACGCGTCTACCCGTCGGGATAGCGGCAGGACTATTGATGAATGGCCTCAAACTTGGCACAATGGCTCACAATGACACACCACACACTTATATCACTTCAATGAGCAGTGATGGCATGCTTGGGCATGCCTTGGGCACGGTAGACGGCTAAAATCTAGGGTTTTAGGGGTGTTTCGCACAAGTACGGACGAATCGTCAGGCCAAGTGTTCAAGGAATGTGCTCTCCTTTTGCACATTGCTCCACCATGCCCTCACAAACACTCACATCCCTTGTTTTACAAACAACATGTTGCTTGGCCATGCACTTCCCACACTGGCCAGCTTCGGTCTAGGGTAGTAGGGTGTAACGCGTCTACCCGTCGGGATAGCGGCAGGACTATTGATGAATGGCCTCAAACTTGGCACAATGGCTCACAATGACACACCACACACTTATATCACTTCAATGAGCAGTGATGGCATGCTTGGGCATGCCTTGGGCACGGTAGACGGCTAAAATCTAGGGTTTTAGGGGTGTTTCGCACAAGTACGGACGAATCGTCAGGCCAAGTGTTCAAGGAATGTGCTCTCCTTTTGCACATTGCTCCACCATGCCCTCACAAACACTCACATACCTTGTTTTACAAACAACATGTTGCTTGGCCATGCACTTCCCACACTGGCCAGCTTCGGTCTAGGGTAGTAGGGTGTAACGCGTCTACCCGTCGGGATAGCGGCAGGACTATTGATGAATGGCCTCAAACTTGGCACAATGGCTCACAATGACACACCACACACTTATATCACTTCAATGAGCAGTGATGGCATGCTTGGGCATGCCTTGGGCACGGTAGACGGCTAAAATCTAGGGTTTTAGGGGTGTTTCGCACAAGTACGGACGAATCGTCAGGCCAAGTGTTCAAGGAATGTGCTCTCCTTTTGCACATTGCTCCACCATGCCCTCACAAACACTCACATACCTTGTTTTACAAACAACATGTTGCTTGGCCATGCACTTCCCACACTGGCCAGCTTCGGTCTAGGGTAGTAGGGTGTAACGCGTCTACCCGTCGGGATAGCGGCAGGACTATTGATGAATGGCCTCAAACTTGGCACAATGGCTCACAATGACACACCACACACTTATATCACTTCAATGAGCAGTGATGGCATGCTTGGGCATGCCTTGGGCACGGTAGACGGCTAAAATCTAGGGTTTTAGGGGTGTTTCGCACAAGTACGGACGAATCGTCAGGCCAAGTGTTCAAGGAATGTGCTCTCCTTTTGCACATTGCTCCACCATGCCCTCACAAACACTCACATACCTTGTTTTACAAACAACATGTTGCTTGGCCATGCACTTCCCACACTGGCCAGCTTCGGTCTAGGGTAGTAGGGTGTAACGCGTCTACCCGTCGGGATAGCGGCAGGACTATTGATGAATGGCCTCAAACTTGGCACAATGGCTCACAATGACACACCACACACTTATATCACTTCAATGAGCAGTGATGGCATGCTTGGGCATGCCTTGGGCACGGTAGACGGCTAAAATCTAGGGTTTTAGGGGTGTTTCGCACAAGTACGGACGAATCGTCAGGCCAAGTGTTCAAGGAATGTGCTCTCCTTTTGCACATTGCTCCACCATGCCCTCACAAACACTCACATCCCTTGTTTTACAAACAACATGTTGCTTGGCCATGCACTTCCCACACTGGCCAGCTTCGGTCTAGGGTAGTAGGGTGTAACGCGTCTACCCGTCGGGATAGCGGCAGGACTATTGATGAATGGCCTCAAACTTGGCACAATGGCTCACAATGACACACCACACACTTATATCACTTCAATGAGCAGTGATGGCATGCTTGGGCATGCCTTGGGCACGGTAGACGGCTAAAATCTAGGGTTTTAGGGGTGTTTCGCACAAGTACGGACGAATCGTCAGGCCAAGTGTTCAAGGAATGTGCTCTCCTTTTGCACATTGCTCCACCATGCCCTCACAAACACTCACATACCTTGTTTTACAAACAACATGTTGCTTGGCCATGCACTTCCCACACTGGCCAGCTTCGGTCTAGGGTAGTAGGGTGTAACGCGTCTACCCGTCGGGATAGCGGCAGGACTATTGATGAATGGCCTCAAACTTGGCACAATGGCTCACAATGACACACCACACACTTATATCACTTCAATGAGCAGTGATGGCATGCTTGGGCATGCCTTGGGCACGGTAGACGGCTAAAATCTAGGGTTTTAGGGGTGTTTCGCACAAGTACGGACGAATCGTCAGGCCAAGTGTTCAAGGAATGTGCTCTCCTTTTGCACATTGCTCCACCATGCCCTCACAAACACTCACATCCCTTGTTTTACAAACAACATGTTGCTTGGCCATGCACTTCCCACACTGGCCAGCTTCGGTCTAGGGTAGTAGGGTGTAACGCGTCTACCCGTCGGGATAGCGGCAGGACTATTGATGAATGGCCTCAAACTTGGCACAATGGCTCACAATGACACACCACACACTTATATCACTTCAATGAGCAGTGATGGCATGCTTGGGCATGCCTTGGGCACGGTAGACGGCTAAAATCTAGGGTTTTAGGGGTGTTTCGCACAAGTACGGACGAATCGTCAGGCCAAGTGTTCAAGGAATGTGCTCTCCTTTTGCACATTGCTCCACCATGCCCTCACAAACACTCACATCCCTTGTTTTACAAACAACATGTTGCTTGGCCATGCACTTCCCACACTGGCCAGCTTCGGTCTAGGGTAGTAGGGTGTAACGCGTCTACCCGTCGGGATAGCGGCAGGACTATTGATGAATGGCCTCAAACTTGGCACAATGGCTCACAATGACACACCACACACTTATATCACTTCAATGAGCAGTGATGGCATGCTTGGGCATGCCTTGGGCACGGTAGACGGCTAAAATCTAGGGTTTAGGGGTGTTTCGCACAAGTACGGACGAATCGTCAGGCCAAGTGTTCAAGGAATGTGCTCTCCTTTTGCACATTGCTCCACCATGCCCTCACAAACACTCACATCCCTTGTTTTACAAACAACATGTTGCTTGGCCATGCACTTCCCACACTGGCCAGCTTCGGTCTAGGGTAGTAGGGTGTAACGCGTCTACCCGTCGGGATAGCGGCAGGACTATTGATGAATGGCCTCAAACTTGGCACAATGGCTCACAATGACACACCACACACTTATATCACTTCAATGAGCAGTGATGGCATGCTTGGGCATGCCTTGGGCACGGTAGACGGCTAAAATCTAGGGTTTTAGGGGTGTTTCGCACAAGTACGGACGAATCGTCAGGCCAAGTGTTCAAGGAATGTGCTCTCCTTTTGCACATTGCTCCACCATGCCCTCACAAACACTCACATACCTTGTTTTACAAACAACATGTTGCTTGGCCATGCACTTCCCACACTGGCCAGCTTCGGTCTAGGGTAGTAGGGTGTAACGCGTCTACCCGTCGGGATAGCGGCAGGACTATTGATGAATGGCCTCAAACTTGGCACAATGGCTCACAATGACACACCACACACTTATATCACTTCAATGAGCAGTGATGGCATGCTTGGGCATGCCTTGGGCACGGTAGACGGCTAAAATCTAGGGTTTTAGGGGTGTTTCGCACAAGTACGGACGAATCGTCAGGCCAAGTGTTCAAGGAATGTGCTCTCCTTTTGCACATTGCTCCACCATGCCCTCACAAACACTCACATCCCTTGTTTTACAAACAACATGTTGCTTGGCCATGCACTTCCCACACTGGCCAGCTTCGGTCTAGGGTAGTAGGGTGTAACGCGTCTACCCGTCGGGATAGCGGCAGGACTATTGATGAATGGCCTCAAACTTGGCACAATGGCTCACAATGACACACCACACACTTATATCACTTCAATGAGCAGTGATGGCATGCTTGGGCATGCCTTGGGCACGGTAGACGGCTAAAATCTAGGGTTTTAGGGGTGTTTCGCACAAGTACGGACGAATCGTCAGGCCAAGTGTTCAAGGAATGTGCTCTCCTTTTGCACATTGCTCCACCATGCCCTCACAAACACTCACATCCCTTGTTTTACAAACAACATGTTGCTTGGCCATGCACTTCCCACACTAGGCCAGCTTCGGTCTAGGGTAGTAGGGTGTAACGCGTCTACCCGTCGGGATAGCGGCAGGACTATTGATGAATGGCCTCAAACTTGGCACAATGGCTCACAATGACACACCACACACTTATATCACTTCAATGAGCAGTGATGGCATGCTTGGGCATGCCTTGGGCACGGTAGACGGCTAAAATCTAGGGTTTTAGGGGTGTTTCGCACAAGTACGGACGAATCGTCAGGCCAAGTGTTCAAGGAATGTGCTCTCCTTTTGCACATTGCTCCACCATGCCCTCACAAACACTCACATCCCTTGTTTTACAAACAACATGTTGCTTGGCCATGCACTTCCCACACTGGCCAGCTTCGGTCTAGGGTAGTAGGGTGTAACGCGTCTACCCGTCGGGATAGCGGCAGGACTATTGATGAATGGCCTCAAACTTGGCACAATGGCTCACAATGACACACCACACACTTATATCACTTCAATGAGCAGTGATGGCATGCTTGGGCATGCCTTGGGCACGGTAGACGGCTAAAATCTAGGGTTTTAGGGGTGTTTCGCACAAGTACGGACGAATCGTCAGGCCAAGTGTTCAAGGAATGTGCTCTCCTTTTGCACATTGCTCCACCATGCCCTCACAAACACTCACATCCCTTGTTTTACAAACAACATGTTGCTTGGCCATGCACTTCCCACACTGGCCAGCTTCGGTCTAGGGTAGTAGGGTGTAACGCGTCTACCCGTCGGGATAGCGGCAGGACTATTGATGAATGGCCTCAAACTTGGCACAATGGCTCACAATGACACACCACACACTTATATCACTTCAATGAGCAGTGATGGCATGCTTGGGCATGCCTTGGGCACGGTAGACGGCTAAAATCTAGGGTTTTAGGGGTGTTTCGCACAAGTACGGACGAATCGTCAGGCCAAGTGTTCAAGGAATGTGCTCTCCTTTTGCACATTGCTCCACCATGCCCTCACAAACACTCACATCCCTTGTTTTACAAACAACATGTTGCTTGGCCATGCACTTCCCACACTGGCCAGCTTCGGTCTAGGGTAGTAGGGTGTAACGCGTCTACCCGTCGGGATAGCGGCAGGACTATTGATGAATGGCCTCAAACTTGGCACAATGGCTCACAATGACACACCACACACTTATATCACTTCAATGAGCAGTGATGGCATGCTTGGGCATGCCTTGGGCACGGTAGACGGCTAAAATCTAGGGTTTTAGGGGTGTTTCGCACAAGTACGGACGAATCGTCAGGCCAAGTGTTCAAGGAATGTGCTCTCCTTTTGCACATTGCTCCACCATGCCCTCACAAACACTCACATCCCTTGTTTTACAAACAACATGTTGCTTGGCCATGCACTTCCCACACTGGCCAGCTTCGGTCTAGGGTAGTAGGGTGTAACGCGTCTACCCGTCGGGATAGCGGCAGGACTATTGATGAATGGCCTCAAACTTGGCACAATGGCTCACAATGACACACCACACACTTATATCACTTCAATGAGCAGTGATGGCATGCTTGGGCATGCCTTGGGCACGGTAGACGGCTAAAATCTAGGGTTTTAGGGGTGTTTCGCACAAGTACGGACGAATCGTCAGGCCAAGTGTTCAAGGAATGTGCTCTCCTTTTGCACATTGCTCCACCATGCCCTCACAAACACTCACATCCCTTGTTTTACAAACAACATGTTGCTTGGCCATGCACTTCCCACACTGGCCAGCTTCGGTCTAGGGTAGTAGGGTGTAACGCGTCTACCCGTCGGGATAGCGGCAGGACTATTGATGAATGGCCTCAAACTTGGCACAATGGCTCACAATGACACACCACACACTTATATCACTTCAATGAGCAGTGATGGCATGCTTGGGCATGCCTTGGGCACGGTAGACGGCTAAAATCTAGGGTTTTAGGGGTGTTTCGCACAAGTACGGACGAATCGTCAGGCCAAGTGTTCAAGGAATGTGCTCTCCTTTTGCACATTGCTCCACCATGCCCTCACAAACACTCACATCCCTTGTTTTACAAACAACATGTTGCTTGGCCATGCACTTCCCACACTGGCCAGCTTCGGTCTAGGGTAGTAGGGTGTAACGCGTCTACCCGTCGGGATAGCGGCAGGACTATTGATGAATGGCCTCAAACTTGGCACAATGGCTCACAATGACACACCACACACTTATATCACTTCAATGAGCAGTGATGGCATGCTTGGGCATGCCTTGGGCACGGTAGACGGCTAAAATCTAGGGTTTTAGGGGTGTTTCGCACAAGTACGGACGAATCGTCAGGCCAAGTGTTCAAGGAATGTGCTCTCCTTTTGCACATTGCTCCACCATGCCCTCACAAACACTCACATACCTTGTTTTACAAACAACATGTTGCTTGGCCATGCACTTCCCACACTGGCCAGCTTCGGTCTAGGGTAGTAGGGTGTAACGCGTCTACCCGTCGGGATAGCGGCAGGACTATTGATGAATGGCCTCAAACTTGGCACAATGGCTCACAATGACACACCACACACTTATATCACTTCAATGAGCAGTGATGGCATGCTTGGGCATGCCTTGGGCACGGTAGACGGCTAAAATCTAGGGTTTTAGGGGTGTTTCGCACAAGTACGGACGAATCGTCAGGCCAAGTGTTCAAGGAATGTGCTCTCCTTTTGCACATTGCTCCACCATGCCCTCACAAACACTCACATACCTTGTTTTACAAACAACATGTTGCTTGGCCATGCACTTCCCACACTGGCCAGCTTCGGTCTAGGGTAGTAGGGTGTAACGCGTCTACCCGTCGGGATAGCGGCAGGACTATTGATGAATGGCCTCAAACTTGGCACAATGGCTCACAATGACACACCACACACTTATATCACTTCAATGAGCAGTGATGGCATGCTTGGGCATGCCTTGGGCACGGTAGACGGCTAAAATCTAGGGTTTTAGGGGTGTTTCGCACAAGTACGGACGAATCGTCAGGCCAAGTGTTCAAGGAATGTGCTCTCCTTTTGCACATTGCTCCACCATGCCCTCACAAACACTCACATACCTTGTTTTACAAACAACATGTTGCTTGGCCATGCACTTCCCACACTGGCCAGCTTCGGTCTAGGGTAGTAGGGTGTAACGCGTCTACCCGTCGGGATAGCGGCAGGACTATTGATGAATGGCCTCAAACTTGGCACAATGGCTCACAATGACACACCACACACTTATATCACTTCAATGAGCAGTGATGGCATGCTTGGGCATGCCTTGGGCACGGTAGACGGCTAAAATCTAGGGTTTTAGGGGTGTTTCGCACAAGTACGGACGAATCGTCAGGCCAAGTGTTCAAGGAATGTGCTCTCCTTTTGCACATTGCTCCACCATGCCCTCACAAACACTCACATCCCTTGTTTTACAAACAACATGTTGCTTGGCCATGCACTTCCCACACTGGCCAGCTTCGGTCTAGGGTAGTAGGGTGTAACGCGTCTACCCGTCGGGATAGCGGCAGGACTATTGATGAATGGCCTCAAACTTGGCACAATGGCTCACAATGACACACCACACACTTATATCACTTCAATGAGCAGTGATGGCATGCTTGGGCATGCCTTGGGCACGGTAGACGGCTAAAATCTAGGGTTTTAGGGGTGTTTCGCACAAGTACGGACGAATCGTCAGGCCAAGTGTTCAAGGAATGTGCTCTCCTTTTGCACATTGCTCCACCATGCCCTCACAAACACTCACATCCCTTGTTTTACAAACAACATGTTGCTTGGCCATGCACTTCCCACACTGGCCAGCTTCGGTCTAGGGTAGTAGGGTGTAACGCGTCTACCCGTCGGGATAGCGGCAGGACTATTGATGAATGGCCTCAAACTTGGCACAATGGCTCACAATGACACACCACACACTTATATCACTTCAATGAGCAGTGATGGCATGCTTGGGCATGCCTTGGGCACGGTAGACGGCTAAAATCTAGGGTTTTAGGGGTGTTTCGCACAAGTACGGACGAATCGTCAGGCCAAGTGTTCAAGGAATGTGCTCTCCTTTTGCACATTGCTCCACCATGCCCTCACAAACACTCACATCCCTTGTTTTACAAACAACATGTTGCTTGGCCATGCACTTCCCACACTGGCCAGCTTCGGTCTAGGGTAGTAGGGTGTAACGCGTCTACCCGTCGGGATAGCGGCAGGACTATTGATGAATGGCCTCAAACTTGGCACAATGGCTCACAATGACACACCACACACTTATATCACTTCAATGAGCAGTGATGGCATGCTTGGGCATGCCTTGGGCACGGTAGACGGCTAAAATCTAGGGTTTTAGGGGTGTTTCGCACAAGTACGGACGAATCGTCAGGCCAAGTGTTCAAGGAATGTGCTCTCCTTTTGCACATTGCTCCACCATGCCCTCACAAACACTCACATACCTTGTTTTACAAACAACATGTTGCTTGGCCATGCACTTCCCACACTGGCCAGCTTCGGTCTAGGGTAGTAGGGTGTAACGCGTCTACCCGTCGGGATAGCGGCAGGACTATTGATGAATGGCCTCAAACTTGGCACAATGGCTCACAATGACACACCACACACTTATATCACTTCAATGAGCAGTGATGGCATGCTTGGGCATGCCTTGGGCACGGTAGACGGCTAAAATCTAGGGTTTTAGGGGTGTTTCGCACAAGTACGGACGAATCGTCAGGCCAAGTGTTCAAGGAATGTGCTCTCCTTTTGCACATTGCTCCACCATGCCCTCACAAACACTCACATCCCTTGTTTTACAAACAACATGTTGCTTGGCCATGCACTTCCCACACTGGCCAGCTTCGGTCTAGGGTAGTAGGGTGTAACGCGTCTACCCGTCGGGATAGCGGCAGGACTATTGATGAATGGCCTCAAACTTGGCACAATGGCTCACAATGACACACCACACACTTATATCACTTCAATGAGCAGTGATGGCATGCTTGGGCATGCCTTGGGCACGGTAGACGGCTAAAATCTAGGGTTTTAGGGGTGTTTCGCACAAGTACGGACGAATCGTCAGGCCAAGTGTTCAAGGAATGTGCTCTCCTTTTGCACATTGCTCCACCATGCCCTCACAAACACTCACATCCCTTGTTTTACAAACAACATGTTGCTTGGCCATGCACTTCCCACACTGGCCAGCTTCGGTCTAGGGTAGTAGGGTGTAACGCGTCTACCCGTCGGGATAGCGGCAGGACTATTGATGAATGGCCTCAAACTTGGCACAATGGCTCACAATGACACACCACACACTTATATCACTTCAATGAGCAGTGATGGCATGCTTGGGCATGCCTTGGGCACGGTAGACGGCTAAAATCTAGGGTTTTAGGGGTGTTTCGCACAAGTACGGACGAATCGTCAGGCCAAGTGTTCAAGGAATGTGCTCTCCTTTTGCACATTGCTCCACCATGCCCTCACAAACACTCACATACCTTGTTTTACAAACAACATGTTGCTTGGCCATGCACTTCCCACACTGGCCAGCTTCGGTCTAGGGTAGTAGGGTGTAACGCGTCTACCCGTCGGGATAGCGGCAGGACTATTGATGAATGGCCTCAAACTTGGCACAATGGCTCACAATGACACACCACACACTTATATCACTTCAATGAGCAGTGATGGCATGCTTGGGCATGCCTTGGGCACGGTAGACGGCTAAAATCTAGGGTTTTAGGGGTGTTTCGCACAAGTACGGACGAATCGTCAGGCCAAGTGTTCAAGGAATGTGCTCTCCTTTTGCACATTGCTCCACCATGCCCTCACAAACACTCACATCCCTTGTTTTACAAACAACATGTTGCTTGGCCATGCACTTCCCACACTGGCCAGCTTCGGTCTAGGGTAGTAGGGTGTAACGCGTCTACCCGTCGGGATAGCGGCAGGACTATTGATGAATGGCCTCAAACTTGGCACAATGGCTCACAATGACACACCACACACTTATATCACTTCAATGAGCAGTGATGGCATGCTTGGGCATGCCTTGGGCACGGTAGACGGCTAAAATCTAGGGTTTTAGGGGTGTTTCGCACAAGTACGGACGAATCGTCAGGCCAAGTGTTCAAGGAATGTGCTCTCCTTTTGCACATTGCTCCACCATGCCCTCACAAACACTCACATCCCTTGTTTTACAAACAACATGTTGCTTGGCCATGCACTTCCCACACTAGGCCAGCTTCGGTCTAGGGTAGTAGGGTGTAACGCGTCTACCCGTCGGGATAGCGGCAGGACTATTGATGAATGGCCTCAAAACTTGGCACAATGGCTCACAATGACACACCACACACTTATATCACTTCAATGAGCAGTGATGGCATGCTTGGGCATGCCTTGGGCACGGTAGACGGCTAAAATCTAGGGTTTTAGGGGTGTTTCGCACAAGTACGGACGAATCGTCAGGCCAAGTGTTCAAGGAATGTGCTCTCCTTTTGCACATTGCTCCACCATGCCCTCACAAACACTCACATACCTTGTTTTACAAACAACATGTTGCTTGGCCATGCACTTCCCACACTGGCCAGCTTCGGTCTAGGGTAGTAGGGTGTAACGCGTCTACCCGTCGGGATAGCGGCAGGACTATTGATGAATGGCCTCAAACTTGGCACAATGGCTCACAATGACACACCACACACTTATATCACTTCAATGAGCAGTGATGGCATGCTTGGGCATGCCTTGGGCACGGTAGACGGCTAAAATCTAGGGTTTTAGGGGTGTTTCGCACAAGTACGGACGAATCGTCAGGCCAAGTGTTCAAGGAATGTGCTCTCCTTTTGCACATTGCTCCACCATGCCCTCACAAACACTCACATCCCTTGTTTTACAAACAACATGTTGCTTGGCCATGCACTTCCCACACTGGCCAGCTTCGGTCTAGGGTAGTAGGGTGTAACGCGTCTACCCGTCGGGATAGCGCAGGA
>CAJUXJ010001491.1:0-18843 GCA_910589775.1 Avena eriantha
CATCTACAGAATTAACACCTGTCATCGTGTATTCATCATCAAGAAAAATAAATAGTAAACGCGTTATCTGTATTATCAACATGAAAAGTACAAGTCTCTAGGAATTTGCAATACTTCAGAACCAGACATTCGATAAGTCACAGAGGAATGTGATGACAACAATCTAAGTTTCATCTACTACAAACACTTTCAGAACCATAGACATTCGAGCATCATAGGGAATGTGATGACAACGGTCTAAGTTTCACCTACAACTAAGCGTGCTATAAGAGAATAATACCGATATGATGAGTGTAGCATCCCAATTGTCTAACAATTGTAATGCTACTGTCTAGTAAGATGTTAGCTACTCATATATATTATTGTTGCATCATAATTATATCATGCTCATGTCATCATGCCACCTTGCATTTGAGCATCATATAAAAACCTTTTTAATTTTGGTTCTTCTCTCACATGCATTATTAATTGTATTTGCCTCTTGATATTGTAATTGGCTATTGATAAATTGTCTAAATGCCCAAGTTGAGTTGGGGCATATCTTTATTTCCATTCCACCACCTTCTTTCCACCACTTATAATTCCACCATCCTACTAGACCATGAGCTTGTTTGTCTTTATTTTGGTTTTTCTAGCTCATGGGCAATAGAGTGGATCTAGTCCTTTAAATTCCTTTGCTTGGCTTTATTCCATTTCTTGGAAATGCATAAGAATAATGCATCATATTATTATTGTTTTCACAAATAAAGCATGGCATATTATTTTGCATGGGCATGCACAATTCTTCACCACATTTTATCCCATGGGTTTTTCTTTGTTTAGTGGGTCCTTTCCTGTGGATCTTCCCTTCCATTCCACCATTCCCATATCCTCACCCACATCTCTTCCTCTTACTTTATTTTTTCTACATGCATGATCATATGAGGCTTTTTCCAACTATCTCTTTCTTCCTCTTTCTTTCTTGTTTCTTCCACATTAGTTCTAGCTAGATCAATCTCCATGATCCTTCTGGAATGGCTTCATAAAAAAAATTAAAATCTAATATCTAATAAAGATCTAAACCTAGCTACTCTCTTTAATTTCTCCTAACCCTATTTCTACCTAAACCCTAACTCCACTTTACCTCTCTCTCTCACACCCCCTCTCTCTCTAACATGAGCACCACCTGACCCTCTCTCTCCTGGCCCACCTCAGCTAACCCCAACCCTCTCCCAAACCCTAGCTAAGCCTAACCCGAGCCCATGACTACCCTAGCCAAGCTACCCCTCTTCTCTCTTTCTTTCTCTACGGCCGAGCTAGCCCCACCCTGCAGCCACACGCCGCCCTGGCCCACCTGCAGCCCCTCCCGCCGTGCCTACCAGCCCCAGGTCGAGCCCCAGCTCGAGCCAGCACGTGAGAAGAAGGGGGAAAAAGGTGGCACCGAGGCCACCTTTATCTACCCCCTGCCACAGTGGCCTCCTCCCTCTCCCCCTTTTTTCTCCTCCCACACGACTCTTCTGGCTCTCCAGATCTGCCCGAGCTGCCCCTCCTCTTTCCTTCTTCCTCTCAGACCACAACATCTGCCGCGGTCGCCGCCAGCACCACCTCGTCCCCGTCGTTCGGCCGAGCAGCTCGAGTGGAGGTGGCCTGGAAGCTCGAGGAGGTTCCTCTACGACGCCCAGCACTCGCCGTCTTGAACGAGAGCTTCCAGGGTCGCCAGATCCTCGCCATCCCGATAAAACCCTAGCCACCGGAGCGCCAGCAATCTCGCCGCTCTGTCGCCCTCTCTCCGATCCGAGTCCACCGTCGAGCCCGCGGTGAGCATCTCCCCCTCTCTGAAATGCTCCGCCTCGCCGTACCGCTCTAGCCCCGCCGATCGTTTCGCCGAACGGCCGCAGTGCGCCAGAGCTCGCGTTGTCTGCAGCCTCCCCGCGCCGCGCAGCACCCTAACTAGGCCACGCTCACCTCCCTGTCAACTCCCCTTGACCCGCCGCACTGGCTAGCCCCTCCGCGCGCACGCCCGCGACCCGGGATCGAATCCCGCTCCGCGCCGTGCGCACACTTGCCGTCAGACCGAGAAGAAGAGAAACAGTACCCGGGCCGTGGTAAATTTGCATTAAGCCCCCCACCTTTTTGATTCCTGCAACCCGCGCTCCTGGAGACCCCACCTGCCAGCCACACTAGTAATTTGCAAAAAACCCCTTTGCTTTCTCAGGTGAAACCCGCGGTCCAGCTTGCGCCCCATCAGTCAGCTTCTGGGAGCATCCCCACTGTCGCGTGGGCCCGAAGCCGCTGGCCCCGCCTGTCTGCCTCGGTGGCTAGCCCAGCCCGCGGTGGAAAAAGGTTTTTCCGCGCGCATGGCCCAGTCAGCGCAAAGCCCACCCGTCAGTGTCTGGGGCTGATTTTGCCTGGGTAACAAAAGTATTTTTCCTGAGTCTGTTTTTAATCAAATCTTTTCCAAAATGATTTAAATTCAAACCCAATTCAGATTTAAATAATTTTTAAAATACAAATCCAAATAATACATATAATATATGTTTTGGAATCAGAAAAATGTGAGGAATTCAAATATGCCCTTCAAAATATGTTTTGAACACTTTAAAATTTCGAGATGATTAAAATTACAATAAAATGCCCTTTTCCTTAATTAATTAATAACTTTTGTTTTATAACTTCAAATTTGACAAATAATATGTCTAAATCGGTCAGCGCGACGAGCCCGTTCTATCTATGCAGTCCTTGTTCTGAATTGAAGCATGCATCATGTTGTAATTTAAAACCTGAACTGTTTATGACAATAAAATTTGGTTAAATAAATAATAAAATGCTTTATTTCTTGCATCCACACCTCACCTTTGCCATGCTACTTTAACGCCATGCAAATTGTGCATCATTCATCATGGCATGCTTGTTTGCTTGTCGCATTTTAATTCATAGGCTTGTGCACTTTATTTAAGTTGGCCCTTGTTTGTTTGGTTCTTCTTCGAATAGACGCCCAGCAGGAGAATTACTAGGAATCACAGGAGTACTACCAAGATCCATCTCTCGCTTCAACTGAGCTGCCAGGCAAGCACTACCACATGCTTGCATACATACAGTACCTATTGCTTCTATCTTATTCTTGCATCATTGAGTCGCGATTGCATTAAATTGAATCCCAAGTACTGCATAGCCTTTACTTTTAAACCCCACCGAAGCTTGTTCCTCCATCCCATGAGCCATTACTACAGGAGTTGTTTGAGCCATGCGAGTCGTAGAAAAGCATGTGTAGGGTATGTGAGTGTCTGATGAATAACGAGGTACCTAAACAACATAACCTGAGTAGTAATGGGATAACTAATGAAAGAGGCACCGGTGAGCAATATCTGCTATTTGGTTTTTCATGCTCACTTGTGTCCCGTAGGACCCCGAGTACTTGATTCCTGTTCCTTGACTATTCGCACTATCCACATCCGGGAGGCCTTATGGATCCCCCTAAGCCAGAGCTTAATTCATTCTTATTTCTTGGGGCCACAATTAGTTTGGGGCTTTATTACTATCATGTACTTATGCCATGTTACTGCTTTATTTAAGATTGTGCGAGGAGCACCTGTACTGTTTTGGATCGCGCCACGTTTTCGCGGTATCGACAAGCCCAGTCACATTTTCGGGTTCCCAGTCGTTTACAGCCGTCGTCGCAAACCCTGGGTCCGTCTCGAAGCCGGCCAACTTCGTTGCGGGTAACTTATTGGGGTGACCCCCTGAAATATTTCTGAATCCTGTGATTGCTTTGTCGTGAATGCCTCGTTGGGTTTTGATTTGGTTTTTCCAAGGTTGATCGAGTGTGTGTTGCTATTCGTGCACCCTGCAGGGTAAATCTTTCTGAAAGCCGTGTCCGCGGTTATGGACGACTTGGAGCACAGTTTCTCGATCATAGCCAAGTATAACTAAAGTACCGCTTTTGAATTGACTAAGTACTTGACTAATAAATAGAGCAACACTCATGGAATGGTTAATAAAACTGCCAACGGATGATGGGGGTGTTCGTCCGCTTCCTCGTTGGTAAGCGAGGAGGAGGATGGATCTGTTAATTATACTGTTATAACTGTTGATCTTAATTCACGGACATCCGTCTATCATTGGTTAGGCGGATGGTTAGCGAGTATCTGTAGGATTGTTAGGTATTATCTTTCGCTGCAATCGCGTCACCCCAGGTTGTGTCCCCTTTAGCGGTATAAAGACTTGCTAAGTACCCCTAGGGTCGCACACGATAAATTGTTTGATTCAGATGAACAGGTGTGCCCGCAAAATGGATACTGGGTGGAAAAGACAGATGATGTTGGCAACGATCATTCGGTGTAGAGATTCCGGGAACGGGGATCTGCGAGATCTGTGGGCGAGATGTGTTTATTTATGGGGCATCTTATGTCAATTTGCTTCTTATCCGTACTCGGATCTTGTTTTCCGCTTCCGCCTGATACTCTGATGTGTGATGTATGAGAAGCTATCCTAAATTATTATATCTATCTAGGACATTTGGATCTTGTCGTATGGCGTTGCAATATTTCTATTTCTTTTAGATGAAATGGCTCTGAGGACTGTTGTATGTGGCTTGCATACATACTCATTTGTGTATGTAGTTGATCCCTTCGCCTGCCGATTACGCCGCTCGTTCTTGTCCCGTTGTCTGAAAGTGGTTAGGACGGCCGAAAGGTCTACCGTGAGTGGCCCTAGGCCCCACCGTACTATTTTAACCACTTTCGTTCATCCAGGCATTAACCAAGAGCGTAATTCACCAAGGTAGTTACAGTGAGCTCCCTGGTTCTATACCAAAAACATTACCACCAATCAGTAACAGTTAAATACTAAAATACTATCATGCCATTGCGTAATAAACAAACATGATAGTTCAATAAATCATTTCTCGGAGAATGGAAATAGATAGCTTAAATAATCATTTGAATGAAAAAGGCACACTAATTAGTTGATAGAGAAAGGGGAGGACGATCATGTCAATAAGAACTTTGAGAGCCAATGTTGCTAAAATTAGCATGTGCCAATGAACACCGGAATAACAACACAATCAAAAATCCACTAACATAATAATGTGATGCAACTCATCTAGTCATGTGCGAGCCTCAAGTCTATAAGAGATGTCATACTCATACTTGCAGAAAAGAAACTGAATCAAAAGATAAAATTTATAATTGCACATCCAAAATGTACGAGTGACTTGGCCTTGGGTTTTAGATAGCAGAAATAAATAACTCGGTGCAAATTCCATAAGAAAACCAAAGGGCTCCTCAGATTCTGTATTCTTTGGGGGCATTTTTGTAAAAAGATAATTACACATACTGCCTGATCAGGATAAATCAAACTGATCTAGTATTTCTTTTAGCAAGTGGTCATTCAGAACACTTGTTCTTTTTTACTCCCTCTGTCCGAAAATAAGTGATATGGCTTTGTCTAACTATGAATATATCTAGATGTGTTTTAGTGTCTAGATACATCTGTACCTAGACAAAATCAAGTCACTTATTCTAGGACGGCGGGAGTACTACAAAAATTAATTACTTTTTTCTCTTCAAAAAAATTAATTACTTTTTCTGGACAGTGCTCAAATTTAAGTCATCTCACATTGAGCTCTGTGTAACCGAGTCAACTCGAAAATTATTGAAACCACTCATCTACCCATCTCTTCTAATTAATTTTGATCATACAAAATCGAGATGGCACCTTAGGTCTTACCTGTCTAGCTACAAAGTATGACTCCTCTCGAACCTTGGAGGTATGTCTTTCTTTAGTTTTAATTAATGTACTAAACCCATGTAAACTAATCATTAATACCCCATTCTGAAGAATTAAAAGTGAGGGCACCAACAAATGCATTGATTTGGCTGCAGCTAATACCAGCATTATATGTCAACATAATAAGCACAAGCTTTGTTTTGGTAAATTCAGACAACATTATCCATTTATTTGCAAACACAGAGCATATGTTTATGGACATAGATAGAAAGGAAGTTAATTTTAAATTATGAACTACCTCACCATCATATGGACATGGGTCCCTCTTCGAAGGTTGTACCATTCATGGACAATATCGCCAAACTAAAAGTATAATAGCAAGGCTGCTAAAATGAACAAATAATGGTTAGACATGATCTTAGAGACATTTGATAAATCTGACAATTATCATAAGCCATTTACTTCTTCGGAGTGAACTTTGCTTTCTGAAATAGTATATTCACAAAATCTCATATACCTCCATGACCGTTTAAAGCTTTGTTGTTCCAAACCATCACCTCCACACATCTTCCAGCTTCCCCTTTAGACTCAGACTATCCTCTCAGAGGCGGCCAATTCGGCTCATAGGTACAAATGCACCCACTGTGAGAAAATATATTTTGAAATGTCAAAAATTCGAAAAAAATTCTAGTTTTTTATCCCGAAAACTTGTGAACCAACATAAAATGTTCTAATGTATATTCGAAATTAGTTTTGAATTTTTTAACATTTTGAAAAATGTTTTCTCACAATGGGTGCATTTGCACCTACGAGCCGAAGTGAATATCCGCTATCCTCTCCTAGTTCAGACCCCATGTCACAACTGATATTTCCACTCCCCTACAATTTGTAGGTTTTATCTCCTCGTTGTTGCCACCAATAATAATCTAGACAGTCAAAACAACAGTCACATGTATCAATATTGGCAGCAAGATAAATATAAAAGCCTAGCAAGTAACCAATCTTCTGATTAGAACAGTAAAAAAGGATAGAAATATATCATCAAAATTTAGTTTTCTAGAATGCCACATCAAACCTACAAAGACATACATCATGTATGCTCTCTTCCATAGTAAATCATGAAGAGACCATAACCGCATCCAGAATAATAGACTGATTAGGATATACTCTGGCATCCCCATATACAATAATTACATGTACATATAGTTTATTACACTGATACAAAAGCAACCCTACTTTACAGAGCTAGGCTGAACTCCATGTATCCAGTCCATTGTGTCTCTTTTTTTCTTTTACTACATTGCAAGACTAGGTCCGTCAAAATAAGCCTAGCAAAGGTTGAAGAGCACTTATAAGAAAAAAAAAAGCAAAGCCGAGTTATGCACCCGCACCTGCAGCCTAGGTACCACATGTTCCACAAACTCTTTAGAACACACATTTCATATGTAACCATGTGAACAAATCTTCAAGTTCAATAACTTTAAGCTATCAGTACATTAACATCTCATATTGTATTTTACACACACATTGTTTATTGGTCTATAGTACACTCGAAAATCAAAGATGAGATGAGACTTATCTTGCTTCCTCCCCACATCACCTAAGGTACCATCAATAAGCTCTAAATTATAGATAACCATTCAAATCAAATTATGTATGTGTATTGTCCTCCCTACTCTTACATTAGGAATGCTTCAAGATTTCCATTTCATTGAGATGGCCAGAAAGATGGTCACGTGAGATTCCACATGGCTTGAAAAAAGTGATCACCTATAATTAAAAGAACATCGGAAGAGGAGGAAGTGGGGGAACACAAAGGGGTGGGATCATAGCTCCTTCTGGACAGTGTGATAGCTACAGGCGCGAGAGCAAGATCAGATAAAGAAAGGGATGCGGTTTTGCAAACTGTGTGCGTGTTAGAAAACACACATGGGAGATTTCTTCTATTCGCTTCCAGCACCGGCTAACTTTCGATCGCTGTGGTCGAGGATTAGTGCACAGTCACCATTGTTGTACTCTAGAGAGATGGAATACGCATGCTTGTCGGAGGTCATAGAAGGTGAAAACAAAAAATGGGAGAGCGGCCATGACGCTGGCAGGAGCAGCGATGACATTGGGGATGAAAGGGACCATGGAATTGGGGAAAGCGGAGCGGACAGGGGTTGGGAGATGCCTTAGTTTGATAGTGGAAACGCCGACGAACTTTAGTGATGGAGAGCTGGATGCCTGGATCTAGGCCTGATCCCTGACGTGCTAGCATCAATGTGGTCGAGTAATAAAATTGAGGATGACCACACAGAGCAATGAAATACACGCCACCCAGAAATACGGGCCTACAATTCAGGCAACGATAGCAGCGCTCTAGGCCCACATGGCGGTGATGTATTGGCGGCAAAGGGCCCGAGGGAGATCCTTGGCCTCTGGGATTACTGCTTAGAGATATATCTCCATCTAATGTTGTCTTACGATGTCTGGGCTTCGGACTTGATTATTGCACATGCCAAAGGTAAATATTCTTAGATGGAGTAAATAGATATTCTTAGATGGAGTGAATAGATAAATTATTAAAAGAAAACATGTATTCAAGAAAAATAAATATGTGATAAGTTAGTAGTTAATTGCACAACAAAACATAGAAGTATATCAAAACATTAAATCAATAAATTGGCAAATATAATAGTGCACGTGCATTCCTCCTTGATTCAATCAGAACAAGAGCAGTGTTTATTGTAAATACTACGTATGGCAATGTTCCTCTCTTTACCTCAAACTGCATCTAAAACCAAATGAACTATGAAAGTACCTTTTTCACTCCATTTGTTTCCAAATATGTCTAGAAAAATCAGAACTAATCAAATAATAGGGATGCTATAAATTAGGCATACTAGCGGTGCAAATAGATCAAGAGTGCCAGCTCACCTTAAGCTTGATGACCAAGTCGGAATGCGATTGTTGCACCTGACTTACCCTACCTCCATCCCCTGCCTCCCTTGACCACGACATGTTGTTGACATAAATATTCCTACCCCTATCAATGATATGAGTTGTAACTTGGAATCTCTTTTAATCCGAAAAGGGAGGATTGGCTTATATGTGGTAACTCTGAAAAGAAACACAAAAAAGAAAGAGTATGTGGTTCAGTGCCATGATGCAAAATTCGCCTGCAGAAGTGTGGTATGATTAACAACTGCGCCTATGATATTGAAAAGAAACTACCATTAAAAACTTCTATGATGAAGTGAGTTCCTCAGTTTCAACCTCTTTGCATAGGCCATAGGCAAGACTGAGCTCAAGCGCATATAATCTGAACTATAAGGGAAGTTGGCTAGCTGAGCTCAAATGCATCAATTTGTCTGAAGATGGTTATTGTACAGGGCATGTTTTGATCCTGTTTTCGAGGACAATGTAACATAATGAATTTATAATGCTTAATAAGATCCCATGATTATGTCCAAAAACTGTATCAGTAAGATTAGTTTGTTCATCTTACAAAGTACAGAACATGAGGTTGGTTTGCACTATATTAGAAACATCGAAGTCTATCTAGTAGCAATACTGATCATCTCTCATCCATCTAATTAACAATGTTCAGCTAAAATTTATTAGAACTGGAAGTCTTACTGATAAGTTAGTTAACCGAAAATGTTGATATAGGACAGTCGTTATACTTTGTTTCCATCACAACAAATAACCTGCATCATATTCAAGAGGTACAATGCAGAATTGAGTGCCTTCATCACAAGCTATATATATATATATATATATACGGTTAAGATCTCTATCATTCTAGTACAATATCTACATCAAGTTAAGGACAATCGGCGAAATTTCAGCCTTTCTCATGGCTTGCTACAATTTCAATTACTCAGTACAATAATCAACCCAAAAATGTTCGGCATAATCAGAACCAAGAACAAGAGATACTATTAGACAGAGTACAAACAGATGGAGTATCGCCTCACCTTTCTACAACTTGATAACCTTGCCGGAACGTAATTATGCGACCAGTATACCTCCCTTGCCCCGCCTCTGCCCGACCTATCCTTACAGGGGCACGACATGCTGCAGCAGCACAGGTGTGGCGCTACCGTGGGCAAGCAAGGTGATATGAGCGAAACCCAAAGATAGGCAAAGCACCACCCCAGCCCCCATGCCCTGCGGTTCAACGTTCACCGATGATCTTATCCCAACGCCCACCTGCTACAACGCTTTCCTCTTCCTCCATCGTATCCTCTAGAGGCATGGCAGCGTAACCGTTGTGTCGCTGCTCCTGTGTGAGCGAGGTCATGAGGGTGATCGGAGAAGTATGGAGCCGTAGAGGAGGCTGGTGACATGGACGAAGGTCGCCGGAGCGATGATGCTAACCCTAGCCGCTGCTCTACAAGTGAGGGGGGTCGGGTGAGGGGTGGGAGATAAGGAGAGAACGGGAGGATGAATCCACGCCCCCGCCTTGAGACCATCGGCCCATCTGCCTAAGCAGCGCTTCCACGGTGGAGGAGTAGGCCTCGACGGCGGCGATCCCTAGCAAGAAGTCGTCGACACCGATGCCGATCCTACGGTTCGACGGGAGTAGTTGGGGCGGCCGACGGGAACCCTAGATTGCAGAGAGCAGGGGCTCTCACCTCTCAGGAGTGGGGAGGAAGAGGAGAAAGTAGATGAATCGAGACTTAGAGTGGGTGGGCGGTGGACCGTGTCCGTGAGCCGGTCCGGTGGAGTGACTTACTTGTTATTCGGGTTTTTTCGTAGTGTCTAGCATAGCTGAGCCGGTGCTCAGAGCTCTGGTCTTCCACCAGGTTTAAGCTTCCCTTTACCCTTAGAAGCGTACAAATCAAAGAGGCCTATAGAAAAAAAGAGTCCAAAACAGTTTCTCTGTTTTTAGTCAATCATGTTTGAGCATCCAAATTCGTACTTT
Organism: Avena eriantha; assembly: GCA_910589775.1. Lineage (NCBI taxonomy): Eukaryota > Viridiplantae > Streptophyta > Magnoliopsida > Poales > Poaceae > Avena > Avena eriantha. The sequence continues at coordinate 10,619 of CAJUXJ010001491.1, forward strand.
ATTGTATAACTTTGCAATTTCTATTCATGTAGAAACTCAGTGACATGGTTAGCACTATACCTTGTTTTGCATGCCCATGCATTATTTATTTACATATAATACCATATGGCCCTTTATCTCTTCATAGTTTCTCACTCCTAGGTTAGGCATGTGGGAAATACAAAGTATCTTCAAGAAATGTAGGGACGGAGGGAGTATTCTAAAGAATCTATCATTCCAAAAAACCTTCTTGCAATGTTTCAAAATATAAGATGTTCTAGCTTTATAAAGCTAATGAATGTAGACCCTTTTAGTATGTAGGTTCACTCCGAACCATATACTAAAAGGAATCTAGATACGTTAGCTTCACAAAGCTAAAACATCTTATATTTTGAAACGGATGGAGTATTTGTGTCCTCTCTTTTTGGTTATTGAGGTACTAAACGGGGTCTAGATACGTTAGATTCACAAAACGAAAACATCTTATATTTTGAAACGGAAGGAGTATTTGTGTCCTTTTTTTTGGTTATTGAGGTATTAAAAGGGGTCTAGATACGTTAGCTTTACAAAGCTAAAACATCTTATATTTTGAAACAGAGGGAGTATTTGTTGTCATCTCTTTTTGGTTATTGAGGTAACAAAAGTTTAAGCAAGAAATTTCCTCACAACGTTTGAAACAAATATCCTACAAATTGACTTAACTCAAAAAAAAACAATCAGGAGTCATAGCGTAAGTTTTCTGTAGGGAAACAACTGACATCAAGTTAGTTTGAGTGCAAAATAAGGGGAAGCTAGAGTGCAATATAATTCACCCAACCTAGAATTTAGGACGCCGAGAACGGCACTGGTCTTGTGCCGAAGGGTAGCCTGATCCTTGATAATTCTACCATAAGGTTAAAATGTCCATGAAAGCAAGCCGATGAGAACCCGTGAATTTGCGACCCGACCGCACGGTTCTTCGCTAAACTGCCCACCGTTGGCCAGCTCTCTAGTGTGCATGTTGAGAGTGTTCATGTAAGGAGATGCTTTAATGTTAGATAAAGGAAAATAATACTCTTTATACTCCCTCCTTTCCAAAATGGAGTACATTATTCTGCCTACCATAGCAATGAAATAAAGTTTCATTAATTTAATAACCGAAAACTAAACCAGCGATCCGACCGGTGACAACAATTACTCAACTGTGTCGAATGATACCAATGATGGTGTACATTTTATACAGACATAGACAAATGCTACAACAATATGTAAAACGTGTTTGGTTCAGGTTTGTAAACGAAACGGTATTGGAATCAATTGACGGACAGTAATGGTATCGGAGTGGAAAATTCACAAACTTGTATGGTTCGTACAGGTAACGGAAAGGGCTCTTTTTCTTTATACGATATGTTCGGAAGATCGGATCTTGAACACCATGAAATCCCAAGAAAATAAATTAATCCGAAGAAAGATCTGTCTGGAACGCTCCAATATGGCTGGAAAGAGGAGAAGGGATCCAGAGAATACGTCGCTCAAAGCAATGGATCGATGGATGCAGCGCCTCCTCGTGTGCCACCGCTGCCGGTGAAGTAGAGCCGGAGGAAGCCTAGGGATGGGTCACGGTTCTGTACCGCTCCCGGCGATGGCAGCACCTGCGCCGGCAATAGGGGCTGCGGCGGCGGCAGGACTCGCTGGCCGGTGGAGGTGACTCGGTGGTTGGTGGAGTCTAGACTCGTTGGGGAGACGATTTTTTTTTGAGACGGGATCCGAACAGGAGGTCGCTCGGTAATGGTCTGTTACCGAAGGGGTACGACCGGTAACGGAATTGTACAGCGATGGGAACTGTTTACATGGGATCTGATTACGAGTAAACTGAACCAAACATATTTTAAAGGTATCTATTAACACTGTAATCAAGTTACGTTACAAAATCCTGAACCAAACACGTTCGTAATGACATCGATATTTGTCTTCGTCCTCGTAATGAACCAAACACTGTTTACACCGACGCCATATTCTTTTTGTCTTCTTCCTCGAATGGATGAAACAAGACTCTTACATGTCCGGTTATTTAGACTACTAGATGAAAATGCGTGCTTCGCGGCGCCGCCAGTATTGTGTTCTAACATGACGTACCCAGTAGGGTACACACAACAAACGATTTATTTTGTGATATTGTCTGCTTTTTGTTCGGTCATAATGGTACACATAGATGCAAAACATGTGGAGCATTTTACAATGGGTAAATGACCTCAGTTTATTACCGTTCACTTTCATCCTAGAGACCACCGGTTAACACCTTTGTTGATACATCTATTCATCAGCTAGCCTGAAAGCGAAGGCAATACAGTTAAAATGGATGCGACCTTATCAACAAATCTAGCAAGCATAATATGATTTACAGGAATTGCAACTAACCAAATCTAGCTATAAGTGTAGCAGACTATAGCACACCTCCTTGCCTTGGCAATTTCCTCTTCCTGTTTTAATTTGTGTGGCAAGTCTTACTGTTTTTCATGTTGCCTTCTCTCTTTCCTCTCTTCAATATGCAACTTGTATCGTAGAAACTTAATCAACAATAAGTGATCAGCGATAACATCTTGTATGCTAGTTACTGGAACCTCACGGCATGGTATGCCCGCAACTCCGGCTGAATCCCACCAAGGCGGTGATGTCAAAATTTCTGCTGATGAGGAGAGCCCTTGAACCGAAGGTCCAATGCCTGGGAGACGGTGCACCTCCCGCCTATTATGCCTCCTTCTTCTGTCTATGGGACTCCAATTCTGTTGGCTAGCTAGCAAACCCATGGTGAATCCATGGTTTGATGTGGATGCGGGCGTCAACGGCCTAGACGACGCCACGGGGAGAAGCTGTGCGAAGAAGGATAGTGCGACACAAGGTACCATGAGGAGAATGGTGAGGCCTGCACATGGTATGTCTCCCTGGCGTGACCACGAGTTCCACGTTGTGCAGGGAGGCGCCGTAGAGGGAGAGGGGATCTAAGAAGAAACCCGGTGCCGACGGTGGCTGCCACGAGGGTTTGGAGGGGCGATGGGTCATGGCCTTATGGGAGAGAAATAGATAGGGGGTGGAAGCGGTCATGAAGCTGTGAAGCAGGAGACCAAGCGGTTACTTTTTTCGAGTATTGGGCTGAGACTGAAATAGGGCCTGGCAGCAGAGTATCTCTAACCCATCCCCTATAATTTAGAGGACTAAAAGTCCAGACTAAATCAAACTTTTTATATTTTCTCCTCTAAATTTTGCGCCGTAGAACCGATCCCCACAGTAACTTAGAGGACTAAATTTTAATTTGGCTCAAACATATTATCAAGTATGCTCCTAGTTTATACTAACAATTTAGCCAAAATTGGATGTCAACACCAGGCCGTCGGTGAAATTTATTGTCGCTCTGGTCGCTCGGCAATGGAGGAGGCCAGCGCTAGCTCGCATCCCGAGCAGGTGGCATCGCAGATCCCCGGCCACGTCTACCTCTGCGTCTGGACGCCCATCCCCGACAACCACTATCCTTCTCCTTCCGCTGTCGCCAACAGGTACGCCCATCCCCGGCGGCTCGGAGGAGAGAGGCGAGCTTGAGCGACCGACCGTGCTACAGAAAGAGGGGATGATTGGGGCAAGCGTGCGTCCTCAGGGTCACATCGGGTCAGCCTCTGCCGCCGCGAGTTTCGGGCCATGCTCATGCACTTGCGGGACATGACCACTACGTCGGCACCCAACTGTTCCTTACCACCATAAACATCATCACCGACACACTGTGGGGTGATCGAGACGATAGTAGCATTCAAGGCAGGGCGAATCCTGGCGAGCATGGTAGGGGAGGATAGGAAGGGTGTCGGCTATGGCCTACCCCCGACGAGCATCCCGATGGCGGCGGGTCGGCCGGTGCGTGGAGAAGGCCGGAGATGGTGGTAGGCACAGTGGAGAATTAATAGTACGGGGCCTCACGACCTCGTATATTTAGGAGCTGGAGAGGCCCTCGACTAAAAAAAGTAGTCCACTAACACATATTGCGGATCAGTTAGGTGGAATTTTGGATTTTAGAGGAGCAAATTTAGTCATCTAAAGATTTTTTGGCATGGGTTAGAGATGCTCTTACATCGGCCATAGAAGGGGAACTCGAAGTAAAATAAAAATAAAAATAATAAAGATAATTTATAGCCATATTCTAAAAAAAGACAATAAGTCACGGTCTGAATTGCTTCTACCCAAAATCATAAGGCCATAAATAACTGCGCAGGAGGTGGCTTCAGCAGCCGGATAGGCAACCAGGATTAAGATATTAGATAATTCTTGGATGTTTCTTGCTCTTTCGTATTCACAGTTGGAATTTGAGGTATTTGTATATTGGATTTTGGCCCATAACAAATATAAATTCTAAAATTCTCTTTGCCCCATTATTTGTGGCAGCTCATGTGTGTACTAGTGGAGCTAAAGTTTAGTCCCACATTGCTAGCTGAGTGAGAGTTACACCGTCTTATATATTAGGCTATTCTATCACTCATTAATGTGTGAGAAGAAAATCAGCTCTCGTGCACTTCTCCTCCGACGCCACATGCCTCGCCATGCCTCATCACAACGCGTGCACAGTTGCGAGAATCTCGCCAAACCGAGCTTTATTTTGTTATTTGCAAAAAATTAATATGAGTCAGGCTGTGGTTGACTCGGATGTGGGGTGCCCACGACCTACCCAACATGTACTATATATGAGCATCTACGCTAAACCTAATCGGTACTTGTCACACGATGCCTTCGTCTTCACCATCTCGGCTTGCGACATGCACCGCAGATCGGCACAGTAGACCTTCGGAACCCCACCTCTTGTAAACTTGTACAGGTGAGGGGTGATCAGGTTTTTGGAGAGCATTGAAGCGCGAATACTGTCATCCACGACGTCGTCCAACAACAAGTTCCAGAACATCGACTTCTTCTCGGGCGTCTCCGATCTCTTCGACAACCTCAACATGAGAGACAACGTTGCTACTGCTGCTATAACCGCTGTGGCTGCGACTACCGTCGCTGCTATATAGCCTACATCGTATGTGATCTCAATCTATCTCTTTCAGATTATGCTAGAGTTTCTAGTTCTAGCATTTGGTGTACATGGGATAGGTTTATCTTGTTTAGATGTAATATGTTCATCTACTATCTTATTCTGCACGATTAGTTTTGGTACTGTTTGTATGATCATGCTTTATCAATTTATTATTCAGATTAAATCATATGGATCATTGCTTATATTTTCAACAATCCCAAAACCTAATTATAGGCAACTGAATTCCATTGGTGTAGCTGCGTCTACTGGACCTCTTTCTTTTTTATGGTATGCACTATAAGAGATGGCGCACGAGAGCAGTTCTCTGGTTTGAAAATCTAAACTGCTATAGCGCCACTCTTGGCAAATCCGAAGGAGATCTTTCTGCTGAGATGGAAGCGATCTTTAATAAAGCCGATATCATGTTTCTGGCGGCTCTTTTCAGTGTTCTTGGAGACACCATTGTTGACCCATACATGTTATCTGATAATGGCAAGGATGCGTGGGATGCGCTCGAGGACAAGTTTGGGGTCTTGGATGCTGGCCTGAGTTGTATGTCATGGAGCAATTCTATGACTACAAGATGGTTGATTCGTGCTCCGTAGTTGAGAAAGCTCATGAGATACAATTACTTACCAATGAACTTGAGAAGTTCAAGTGTATCTTACCGGACAAGTTCGTGGTCACAGTCATTATTGCCAAGCTTCCTCCCATGTGGGGGAACTTTGCTACTTCTCTGAAACATAAGGGACAAGAGTTTTATGTTACGGACCTCATTGGGTCTTTTCATGTGGAAGAGAAGGCGAGATCAAAGGACACACGTGCTCGAGGATTTAAGGGAATTTCTAGTGCCAACTTGGTATAGAAGAGAATCTTCCAATCCCACAAGTTCAAAAGTAAGAACAAATCTAAAGGCAAAGGGAAGTTTGATGGCAAGAACGAGGCCACACACTCAACCAACTTCAAGAAAAAAATGATAAGAAGACTCTTTTCATGTTTGTGGTGATCCTGATCATTGGGCTCCTAGTTGTCCTAATCGCTTTGATAAGCGTCAACATGGGAACAACGGCAAGACCGCTAATGTTGTGATTAGCGACACCGAGATGAAGGATGCTAGGTACGTATTTTACCTACTATACTTTCAGTATGTCATTCTCCTGAATGGTGGATAGACATGGGCACTAACACACACATCTATGTTCTAATATTTCCATGTTTTATTCTTATCAGGTCTCAAGGACTTCTTCCATGCTGGTGGGAAATGGCTCACGTGCTTCTGTTCATAGTGCTGGTAGGGTAAATATGAAGTTTACTTCGGGGAAGACCGTACAACTGAAAAATGTGCATCACGTTCCCTCCATCAATAAGAATCTCGTCAGCGGATCGCTTTATGTAGAGATAGTTTTAAGTTGGTGTTTGAGTCCAATAAAGTTGTAATTTCTAAGTATGTACAATTTTTTGGAAAAGGTTATGAGTGCGGAGGTCTATTCTTTTTATCTTTGTCAGACTCATGTACTAAAGTTATTAATCATGTTTGAAATGATAACGAGTCCATATTTGGCATTGAAGAATCTAATATATTAACTTTGGTTGCATGACGCGGCTAGCCAATATGAGTTTAATTATGAAATTCACTATTGTCAAAGGTTCTAAGTGCCAAGTTTGTGTTCAAGCAAAGCAACCCCTCAAGTCACATATGGCTGCGGAACCTAGAAACTTAGCACCGCGGAACTTATACATTCGGATCTATGTGAGATGATGGTGTATTGACAAAAGGTGCAAAAATACTTCATGACATTGATTGATGACTCCACTAGATACTACTACGTTTATCTTCTGAAATCTGAAGATGAAGCTTTGAACTACTTCAAAGTTTATAAAGCTGAAGCAGAAAACCAACTTGATCTTAAAATTAAGCGGTTGATGTCTACGCACTCCTATTCTTGTAGACAGTTGTTGGGCCTCCAAGTGTAGAGGTTTGTAGAACAACAACAAGTTTTTCTTAAGTGGATCACCCAAGTTTATCGAACTCAGGGAGGAAGTGGTCAAAGGTATCTCCTCTCAAGCAACCCTGCAATCAAGATACAAGAAGTCTCTTGTGTCCCAAACACACCCAATATACTTGTCAGGTGTATAGGTGCACTAGTTCGGCAAAGAGATAGTGAAATACAAATGGTATAGATAATTATAAGTGGTAACGGTGATAGAAAATAGCTTGTTGGCGTGTGGTTGACGTGGGAAAAGACTAAAGGCAAACTGAAATAAAGATGGAAGCAAGCAAACATGTACACATTCTAATTGCAAACGGTGTATCAATGCTTAGAAACAAGTGAAGGGAATATTGCCGAGAGGCAATAATAAAGTGGTATTATCTTATTTCATGTTATGATAAATGTTATTTTGCATGCTATAATTGTATTGATCGGAAACGTCAATACATGTGGTTAATAAACCAAAGGGTTCCTAGTTGCCTCTCTTATAGACTAGCTCGTTGATTAACAAGATGATCAAATTTTCTGATCATGGACATTGGTGTTGTTAATAACGAGGTCACAACATTGGTGGAATGATGTGATGAAATCATCGATAGTATAGCATTACGATCAAAGTCATTATGTTTATATTGCTCTAACACTATACGACGTAAGTAATCTTTATCCTTAGACCATGAGATCATGTTAATTGCTAACACGGAAGAGTATCTTGATAACATCAAACGCACACCGTAATAGGGTGACTATAAAGATGGGTTCAATGCTACGAAGGTGTTATGTTGGGCTCATGGATCAAGAGTGGAATTTGTCAATCCCGATGACGGATATATATACTCTGGGCCCTCTCGGTGATATCACATTAAGATAACTTGCAAGCAAGTGATGTGATCACTAGAATGTTATATCACGGGAACGAGAAAAGAGATGCATGTCGGTAACGAGATCAAACTAGGTATGGAGATACCGATGATCGAATCTCGGACATGTAATATATCGCGAGACAAAGGGATTTAGTTACAAGCGTTAAAGGTTCTCATGATCACAGAAGTCGTCGTTGAATGTGTAGGAGTCAGTACGGATCTCCAGGTCCCGCTGCTGATTATTGATCAGAGAGGGGTCTCGATCATGTCTGCATTATTCGCGAACCGTAGGGTGACACACTTAAGGGATACCGACACCATTTGGAGCAAATATGTTTCAGATAAAGATTTAAGAAAGCGCTA
>CAJUXJ010001492.1:0-19497 GCA_910589775.1 Avena eriantha
CTCTGGTGGATCCATATGTGGTATGTGAAAAGAACACACATGCGATGACTCTGGTTGTTTTTAGTAAAAAGAACACACTTGCAATGACCCTGGTGGATCCATATGTGGTATGTGAAAAGAACAGTCATACAATGACGCTGGTTGTTGTTAGTAAAAAGAACACACAGGTAATGACTCTAGTTGTTGTTAGTGAAAGAACACACATGCAATGACACTGGTGGATCCATGTGTGGTCTCTGAAGAGAACACACATTTGAATGACACAGTTGGATCCATGTGTGGTATGTGAAAAGAATAGTCATAAAATGACTCAGTTGTTGTTAGTAAAAAAGAACACCCATGCAATGACACTGGTGGATCCATAGGTGGATTGTGAAAAGAGCACACATGCAATGACACTGGTGGATCCGTATGTGGTATGTGAAAAGAACAGTCATGCAATGACTCCAGTTGTTGTTAGTGAAAAGAACACACATTCAATGACACTAGTGGATCCATAGGTGGATTGTCAAAAGAGCACAGATGAAATGACACTGGTGGATCCATATGTGGTATGTGAAAAGAACACACATGCAATGACATTGCTCGATCAATATGTGGTCTCTGAAAAGAGCACACATGCAATGACACTGGTGGATCCATATGTGGTATGTGAAAAGAACACACATGCAATGACTCCAGTTGTTGTTAGTGAAAAGAACACACATGCAATGACACTGGTGGATCCATAGGTGGATTGAAAAGAGCACGCATGCAATGACACTGGTGGATCCATACGTGGATTGTGAAAAGAGCAAGCATGCAATGACACTGGTGGATCCATATGTGGTATGTGAAAAGAACACACATTTCAATGACTCTGGTTGTTTTTAGTAAAAGGAACACACATGCAATGACACTGGTGGATCCATAGGTGGATTCTGAAAAGAGCACACATGCAACAACATTGGTGGATCCATATGTGGTATGTGAAAAGAACAGTCATGCAATGACTCTGGTTGTTGTTAGTGAAAAGAACATACATGCACTGACACTGGTGGATCCATATGTGCTCTCTGAAGAGAACACACATTTGAATGACACTGTTGGATCCATATGTGGTATGTGAAAAGAATAGTCATGAAATGACTCAGTTGTTGTTAGTAAAAAGAACACCCATGCAATGACACTGGTGGATCCATAGGTGGATTGTGAAAAGAGCACACATGCAATGACACTGGTGGATCCGTATGTGGTATGTGAAAAGAACACACATGCAATGACTCCAGTTGTTGTTGTCGAAAAGAACACACATGCAATGGCACTGTTGGATCCATAGGTGGATTGTGAAGAGAACCCACATGTAATGACACTGCTGGATCCATATGTGGTATGTGAAAAGAACACACATGCAATGACATTGGTGGATCCATGTTTGGTCTCTAAAGAGAACACACATTTAAATGACACTGGTGGATCCATATGTGGTATGTGAAAAGAACAGTCGTGAAATGACTTAGTTGTTGTTAGTAAAAAGAACGCAATGACACTTGTGGATCCATATGTGGTATGTGAAAAGAACAGTCATGCAATGACTCTAGTTGTTGTTAGTGAAAGAACAAACATGCAATGACACTAGTGGATCCATGTGTGGTCTCTGAAGAGAACACACATTTGAATGACACTGTTGGATCCATATGTGGTATGTGAAAAGAATAGTCATGAAATGACTCAGTTGTTGTTAGTAAAAAGAACACCCATGCAATGACACTGGTGGATCCATAGGTGGATTGTGAAAAGAGCACACATGCAATGACACTGGTGGATCCGTATCTGGTATGTGAAAAGAACAGTCATGCAATGAATCCAGTTGTTGTTAGTGAAAAGAAGATACATGCAATGACACTGGTGGATCCATGTGTGGTCTCTAAAGAGAACACACATTTCAATGACACTAGTGGATCCATACGTGGTATGTGAAAAGAAACACACATGTAATGACTCTGGTTGTTGTTAGTGAAAATAGCACACATTCAATGACACTGGTGGATCCATATGTGGTCTCTGAAGAGAACACACATGCAATGACTCCAGTTGTTGTTAGTGAAAAGAACACACATGCAATGACACTGGTGGATCCATATGTGGTATGTGAAAAGAACACACATGCAATGACTCCAGTTGTTGTTAGTGAAAAGAACACACATGCAATGGCACTGGTGGATCCATAGGTGGATTGAAAAGAGCACGCATGCAATGACACTGGTGGATCCATACGTGGATTGTGAAAAGAGCAAGCATGCAATGAGACTGGTGGATCCATATGTGGTATGTGAAAAGAACACCCATGCAATGACTCCAGTTGTTGTTAGTGAAAAGAACACACATGCAATGACACTGGTGCATCCATAGGTGTATTGTGAAAAGAGCACACATGCAATGACACTAGTGGATCCATATGTGGTATGTGAAAAGAACACACGTGCAATGACTCCAGTTGTTGTTAGTGAAAAGAACACACATGCAATGACACTGGTGGATCCATAGGTGGATTGTGAAAACAGCAAGCATACAATGACACTGGTGGATCCATAGGTGGTATGTGAAAAGAACACACATTTCAATGACTCTGGTTGTTTTTAGTAAAAAGAACACACATGCAATGACACTGGTGAATCCATAGGTGGATTCTGAAAAGAGCACACATGCAACAACATTGGTGGATCCATATGTGGTATGTGAAAAGAACAGTCATGCAATGACTCTCGTTGTTGTTAGTGAAAAGAACATACATGCACTGACACTGGTGGATCCATAGACACACATTTCAATGACACTGGTGGCTCCATATGTGGTATGTGAAAAGAACACACATGCAATGACTCTGGTTGTTGTTAGTGAAAAGAACACACATGCAATGACACTGGTGGATCCATGTGTGGTCTCTGAAGAGAACACACATTTCAATGACCCTGGTGGATCCGTATGTGCTATGTGAAAAGAACAGTCATGAAATGACTCCGTTGTTGTTAGTAAAAAGAACACACATGCAATGACACTGGTGGATCCATATGTGGTATGTGAAAAGAACACACATGCAATGACTCCAATTGTTGTTAGTGAAAAGAACACACATGCAATGACATTGGTGGATCCATAGGTGGATTGTGAAAAGAGCACACATCCAATGACAATGGTGGATCCATATGTGGTATGTGAAAAGAACACACATGCAATGACACTGGTGGATTCATATGTGGTCTCAGAAAAGAGCACACATGCAATGACACTTGTGGATCCATATGTGGTATGTGAAAAGAACACACATGCAATGACTCCAGTTGTTGTTAGTGAAAAGAACACACGTGCAATCACACTGGTGGATCCATATGTGGTCTCTGAAAAGTACACAATGCAATGACACTGGATCCATATGTGGTATGTGAAAAAAAACACACATTTCAATGACTCTGGTTGTTTTTAGTAAAAAGAACACACATGCAATGACACTGGTGGATCCATAGGTGGATTCTGAAAAGAGCACACATGCAACGACACTGGTGGATCCATATGTGGTACGTGAAAAGAACAGTCATGCACTGACTCTGGTTGTTGTTAGTGAAAAGAACATACATGCAATGACACTGGTGGATGCATATGTGATCTCTGAAGAGAACACACATTTCAATGGCCCTGGTGGATCCATATGTGGTATGTGAAAATAACACACATGCAATGACTCTGGTTGTTGTTTGTAAAAAGAACACACATGCAATGACATTGGTGGATCCATATGTGGTATGTGAAAGAACACCCATTTCAATGAAACCGGTGGATCTATATGTGGTATGTGAGAAGAACACAAATGCAATGACTTTGGTTGTTGTTACTAAAAAGAACACACATGCGATGACACTAGTGGTTCCATGTGTGGTATTTGAAAAGAACACACATTTCAATGAATCTGGTGGATCCATATGTGGTATGTGAAAAGAACACACATGCGCTGACTCTGGTTGTTGTTACTAAAAAGTACACACTTGCAATGACACTGGTGGATCCATATGTGGTATGTGAAAAGAACAGTCATGCAATGACTCTGGTTGTTGTTAGTAAAAAGAACACACATGCAATGACACTGGTGGATCCATGTGTGGTCTCTGCAGAGAACACATTTGAATGACACTGGTGGATCTATATGTGGTATGTGAAAAGAACACACATTTCGATGACTCTGGTTGTTTTTAGTAAAAATAACACACATGCAATGACACTGGTGGATCCATAGGTGGATTCTGAAAAGAGCACACATGCAACGACACTGGTGGATCCATATGTGGTATGTGAAAAGAACAGTCATGAAATGACTCAGTTGTTGTTAGTAAAAAGAACACACATATAATGACACTGGTGGATGCATATGTGGTATGTGAAAAGAACACACATGCAATGACTCCAGTTGTTGTTAGTGAAAAGAACACACATGCAATGACTCTGGTTGTTGTTGGTGAAAAGAACACACATGCAATGACACTGGTGGATCCATGTGTGGTCTTTGAAGAGAACACACATTTGAATGACACTGGTGGATCCATATGTGGTATGTCAAAAGAACTGTCATGAAATGACTGAGTTGTAGTTAGTAAAAAGAACACACATGCAATGACACTGGTGGATTCATATGTGGTATGTGAAAAGAACACACATGCAATGACTCCAGTTGTTGTTAGTTTAAAGACCACACATGCAATGACACTGGTGGATCAATAGGTGGATTGTCAAAAGAGCACACATGCAATGCCACTTGTGGATCCATATGTGGTATGTGAAAAGAACACACATGCAATGACACTGGTGGATCCATATCTGGTCTCTAAAAAGAGCACACATGCAATGACACTAGTGGATCCATATGTGGAATGTGAAAAGAACACACATGCAATGACTCCAGTTCTTGTTAGTGAAAAGAACACACATGCAATGACTCCAGTTCTTGTTAGTGAAAAGAACACACATGCAATGACACTGGTGGATCCATAGGTGGATTGTGAAAAGAGCACACATGAAATGACACTGGTGGATCCATATGTGGTATGTGAAAAGAACACACATGCAATGACTCCAGTTGTTGTTAGTGAAAAGAACACACATGCAATGACACTGGTGGATCCATAGGCAGATTGTGAAAAGGGCAAGCATGCAATGACACTGGTGGATCCATAGGTCGTATGTGAAAAGAACACACATTTCAATGACTCTGGTTGTTTTTAGTAAAAAGAACACACATGCAATGACACTGGTGGATCCATAGGTGGATTCTGAAAAGAGCACACATGCAACGACACTAGTGGATCCATATGTGGTATGTGAAAAGAACAGTCATGCAATGACTCTGGTTGTTGTTAGTGAAAAGAGCACACATGCAATGACACTGGTGGATCCATACGTGGTATGTGAAAAGAACACACATACAATGACACTAGTGGATCCATATGTGGTCTCTGAAAAGAACACACATGCAATGACACTAGTGGATCCATATGTGGTATGTGAAAAAAACAAACATTTCAATGACTCTGGTTGTTTTTAGTAAAAAGAACACACATGCAATGACACTGGTGGATCCATAAGTGGATCCTGAAAAGAGCACACATGCAACGACACTAGTGGATCCATATGTGGTATGTGAAAAAACACACATTTCAATGACTCTGGTTGTTTTTAGTAAAAAGAACACACATGCAATGACACTGGTGGATTCATAGGTGGATTCTGAAAAGAGCACACATGCAATGACACTGGTGGATCCATATGTGGTATGTGAAACGAACAGTCATGCACTGACTCTGGTTGTTGTTAGTGAAAAGAACATACATGCAATGACACTAGTGGATCCATATGTGTTCTTTGAAGAGAACACACATTTCAATGACACTGGTGGATCCATATGTGGTATGTGAAAAGAACACACATGCAATGACTCTGGTTGTTGTTAGTAAAAAGAACACACATGCAATGACATTGGTGGATCCATATGTGGTATGTGAAAGAACACACATTTCAATGACACTGGTGGATCCATATGTGGTATGTGAAAAGAACACAAATGCAATGACTTTGGTGGTTGTTACTAAAAAGAACACACATGCAACGACACTAGTGGGTCCATATGTGGTATGTGAAAAGAACAGTCATGCAATGACTCTAGTTGTTGTTAGTGAAAAGAACATACATGCAATGACACTGGTGGATCCATATGTGGTCTCTGAAGAGAACACACATTTCAATGACACTGGTCGATCCATATATGGTATGTGAAAAGAACACACATGCAATGACTCTGGTTGTTGTTAGTAAAAAGAACACACATGCAATGAAACTGGTGGATCCATATGTGGTATGTGAAAAGAACACACATTTCAATGACACTGGTGGATCCATATGTGTTATGTGAAAAGAACACAAATGCAATGACTCTGGTTGTTGTTACCAAAAAGAACACACATGCAATGACACTGGTGGATCCATGTGTGGTATGTGAAAAGAACACATGTTCAAATCACTCTGGTGGATCCATATGTCGTATGTGAAAAGAACACACATGCGATGACTCTGGTTGTTGTTAGTAAAAAGAACACACTTGCAATGACACTGGTGGATCCATATGTGGTATGTGAAAAGAACAGTCATGCAATGACTCTGGTTGTTCTTAGTAAAAAGAACACACATGCAATGACTCTAGTTGTTGTTAGTGAAAAGAACACACATGCAATGACACTAGTGGATCCATGTCTTTTCTCTGAAGAGAACACACATTTGAATGACACTGTTGGATCCGTCTGTGGTATGTGAAAAGAACATTCATGAAATGACTCAGTTGTTCTTAGTAAAAAGAACACACATGCAATGACACTAGTGGATCCATAGGTGGATTGTGACAAGAGCACTCATGCAATGACACTGGTGGATCCATATGTGGTATGTGAAAAGAACACGCATGCAATGACTCCAGTTGTTGTTAGTGAAAAGAACACGCATGCAATGACACTGGTGGATCCATAGGTGGATTGTGAAAATAGCACACATGCAATGACACCGGTGGATCCATATGTGGTATGTGAAAAGAACACACATGCAATGACACTGGTGGATCCATATGTGGTCTCTGAAAAGAACACACATGCAATGACACTGGTGGATCCATATGTGGTATGTGAAAAGAACACACATGCAATGACTCTAGTTGTTGTTAGTGAAAAGAACACACATGCAATGACACTGGTGGATCCATAGGTGGATTGTGAAAAGAGCACACATGCAATGACAGTGGTGGGTCCATATGTGGTATGTGAAAATAACACACATTTCAATGAATCTGGTTGTTTTTAGTAAAAAGAACACACATGCAATGACACTGGTAGATCCATAGGTGGATTCTGAAAAGAGCACACATGCAACGACACAGGTGGATCCATATGTGGTATGGGAAAAGAACATTCCTGCAATGACTCTAGTTGTTGTTAGTGAAAAGAACATACATGCAATGACACTGGTGGATCCATATGTGGTCTCTGACGAGAACACACATTTCAATCACAATGCTGGATCCATATGTGGTATGTGAAAAGAACACACATGCAATGAGTATGGTTGTTGTTAGTAAAAAGAACGCACATGCAATGACACTGGTGGATCCATATGTGGTATGTGAAAAGAACACACATTTCAATGACATTGGTGGATCCATATGTGGTATGTGAAAAGAACACAAATGCAATGACTCTGCTTGTTGTTACTAAAAAGAACACACATGCAATGACACTAGTGGATCCATGTGTGGTCTCTGAAGAGAGCACACATTTGAATGACACTGGTGGATCCATATTTGGTATGTGCAAAGAACACACATTTCAATAACACTGGTGGATCCATATGTGATATGTGAAAACAACACAAATGCACTGACTCTGGTTGTTGTTACTAAAAAGAACACACATGCAATGACACTGGTGGATCCATGTGTGGTATGTGAAAAGAACACACATTTCAATGACTCTGGTGGATCCATATGTGGTATGTCAAAAGAACACACATGCGATGACTCTGGTTGTTGTTAGTAAAAATAACACACTTGCAATGACACTGGTGGATCCATATGTGGTATGTGAAAAGAACAGTCATGCAATGACTCTAGTTGTTGTTAGTAAAAAGAACACACATGCAATGACTCTAGTTGGTGTTAGTGAAAAGAACACACATACAATGACACTGGTTGATCCATGTGTGGTCTCTGAAGAGAACACACAGTTGAATGACACTATTGGATCCATATGTGGTATGTGAAAAGAACAGTCATGCAATGACTCAGTTGTTGTTAGTTAAAAGAACATACATGCAATGACACTGGTGGATCCATGTGTGGTCTCTAAAGAGAACACACATTTCAATGACACTGGTGGATCCATATGTGGTATGTGAAAATAACACACATGCAATGACACTGGTGGATCCATGTGTGGTCTATGAAGAGAACACACATTTGAATGACACTGGTGGATCCATATGTGGTATGTGAAAAGAACAGTCATGAAATGACTCGGTTGTTGTTAGTAAAACGAACACACATGCAATGACACTGGTGGATCCATATGGGGTATGTGAAAAGAACACACATGCAATGACTCCAGTTGTTGTTAGTGAAAAGAACCCACATGGAATGACACTGGTGGATCCATAGGTGGATTGTGAAAAGGGCAAGCATGCAATGACACTGGTGGATCCATAGGTCGTATGTGAAAAGAACACACATTTCAATGACTCTGGTTGTTTTTAGTAAAAAGAACACACATGCAATGACGCTGGTGGATCCATAGGTGGATTCTGAAAAGGGCACACATGCAACGACACTAGTGGATCCATATGTGGTATGTGAAAAGAACAGTCATGCAATGACTCTGGTTGTTGTTAGTGAAAAGAGCACACATGCAATGACACTGGTGGATCCATACGTGGTATGTGAAAAGAACACACATACAATGACACTGGTGGATCCATATGTGGTCTCTGAAAAGAACACACATGCAATGACACTAGTGGATCCATATGTGGTATGTGAAAAAAACAAACATTTCAATGACTCTGGTTGTTTTTAGTAAAAAGAACACACATGCAATGACACTGGTGGATCCATAAGTGGATTCTGAAAAGAGCACACATGCAACGACACTAGTGGATCCATATGTGGTATGTGAAAAAACACACATTTCAATGACTCTGGTTGTTTTTAGTAAAAAGAACACACATGCAATGACACTGGTGGATTCATAGGTGGATTCTGAAAAGAGCACACATGCAATGACACTGGTGGATCCATATGTGGTATGTGAAACGAACAATCATGCACTGACGCTGGTTGTTGTTAGTGAAAAGAACATACATGCAATGACACTAGTGGATCCATATGTGTTCTTTGAAGAGAACACACATTTCAATGACACTGGTGGATCCATATGTGGTATGTGAAAAGAACACACATGCAATGACTCTGGTTGTTGTTAGTAAAAAGAACACACATGCAATGACATTGGTGGATCCATATGTGGTATGTGAAATAACACACATTTCAATGACACTGGTGGATCCATATGTGGTATGTGAAAAGAACACAAATGCAATGACTTTCGTGGTTGTTACTAAAAAGAACACACATGCAACGACACTAGTGGGTCCATATGTGGTATGTGAAAAGAACAGTCATGCAATGACTCTAGTTGTTGTTAGTTGCTCAAAACTCCTAAACCTGGTTCCCAAGTGTGACCCCCTTCGTAGGCATGCACTGTCCCATAAAAACGAAGTTTCTACAATTTGACTATTAAGGGGAAACTCCCCGTTTCGGTGAAACCGGGGTAGATCTTGTCACAACATGTTCCCAAACATGGTTTTACATCATCACATGAACTAACCAAGAGAAAAACAAGAGAGGGCTACGCCGGGCTACCCTTGTCAAAAGAAAGTCTAGGGGGTAGACGATCCGAGGCCCGCGGATCAGGGTTCTGCAGGAAGATGCGCTTCGGGGCACCGGAACACCTCCAACCAAGCATGTGACCGTATCATGTGTAATGAAGTGTGGTGGCATGCTCAAAACTCCTAAACCTGGTTCCCAAGTGTGACCCCCTTCGCAGACATGCGCTATCCCATAAAAACGAAGATTCTGCAATCTAACTATTAGGGGGCACCTCCCCGTTTCGGTGAAACCGGGTTAGATCTTGTCACAACATGTTCCCAAACATGGTTTTAAATCATAACATGACCTAACCAAGAGAAAAACAAGAGAGGGCTACACCGGGCTACCCTTGTCAGAAGAATGTCTAGGGGGTAAACGATCTGAGGCCGGGGGATCAGGGTTCCGTAGGAAAAAGCGCTT
Source organism: Avena eriantha (assembly GCA_910589775.1). Classification (NCBI taxonomy): domain Eukaryota; kingdom Viridiplantae; phylum Streptophyta; class Magnoliopsida; order Poales; family Poaceae; genus Avena; species Avena eriantha. Next base: position 10,403 of record CAJUXJ010001492.1, read on the forward strand.
CGGGGCATCGGAACACCTCCAAACCATGCATGTGACCCTAGAATGTGTAATGAAGTGTGGTGTCATGCTCAAAACTCCTAAACCTGGTTCCCAAGTGTGACCCCCTTCGCAGACATGCGTTTTCCCATAAAAACGAAGTGTCTGCAATCTGACTATTAGGGGGAAGCTCCCCGTCTCGGTGAAACCTGGGTAGATCTTGTCACAACATGTTCCCAAACATGGTTTTACATCATCACATGACCTATCCAAGAGCAAAACAAGAGAGGGCTACACCGGGCTACCCCTGTCAGAAGAAAGTCTAGGGGGTAGACGATCAGAGGCCCGCGGATCAGTGTTCCGTAGGAAGAAGCGCTTCGGGGCATCGGAAGACCTCCAAACCATGCATGTGACCCAAGCATGTGTAATGAAGTGTGGTGGCATGCTCAAAACTCCTAAATCAGGTTCCCAAGTGTGACCCCCTTCGCAGACATGCGCTGTCCCATAAAAACGAAGTTTCTTCAATCTGACTATTAGGGGGAAACTCCCCGTTTCGGTGAAACCGGGGTAGATCTTGTAACAACACGTTCCCAAACATGGTTTTACATCATCACATGACCTAACCAAGATCAAAACAAGAGAGGGCTACACCAGGCTACCCCTGTCAGAAGAAAGTCTAGGGGGGTAGACGATCCGAGGCCCGCGGATCAGGGTTCTGCAGGAAGAAGCGCTTCGGGGCATCGGAACACCTGCAACCAAGCATGTGACCCTATCATATGTAATGAAGTGTGGTGGCATGCTCAAAACTCCTAAACCTGGTTCCCAAGTGTGACCCCCTTCGCAGACATGCGCTATCCCATAAAAACGAAGATTCTGCAATCTGACTATTAGGGGGCACCTCGCCGTTTCGGTGAAACCGGGTTAGATCTTGTCACAACATGTTCCCAAACATGGTTTTACATCATAACATGACATAACCAAGAGCAAAGCAAGAGAGGGCTACACCGGGCTACCCTTGTCAGAAGAAAGTCTAGGGGGTAGACGATCTGAGGCCCGGGGATCAGGGTTCCGTAGGAAAAAGCGCTTCGGGGCATCGGAACACCTCCAAACCATGCATGTGACCCTAGCATGTGTAATGAAGTGTGGTGGCATGCTCAAAACTCCTAAACCTGGTTCCCAAGTGTGACCCCCTTCACAGACATGCGCTGTCCCATAAAAACGAAGTGTCTGCAATCTGACTATTAGGGGGAACTCCCCGTTTCGGTGAAACCAGGGTAGATCTTGTCACAACACGTTCCCAAACATGGTTTTACATCATCATATGACCTAACCAAGAGCAAAACAAGAGAGGGCTACACCGGGCTACCCGTGTGAGAAGAATGTCTAGGGGGGTAGACGATCTGAGGCCCGCAGATAAGGGTTCCGCAGGAAGAAGCGCTTCGTGGCATCGGAACACCTCCAAACCATGCATGTGACCCTAGCATGTGTAATGAAGTGTGGTGGCATGCTCAAAACTCCTAAACCTGGTTCCCAAGTGTGACCCCCTTCGCAGACATGCGCTGTCCCATAAAAACGAAGTGTCTGCAATCTGACTATTAGGGGGAAGCTCCCCGTCTTGGTGAAACCGGGGTAGATCTTGTCACAACATGTTCCCAAACATGGTTTTACATCATCACATGACCTATCCAAGAGCAAAACAAGAGAGGGCTACACCGGGCTACCCGTGTGAGAAGAATGTCTAGGGGGGTAGACGATCCGAGGCCCGCAGATCAGGGTTCCGCAGGAAGAAGCGCTTCGGGGCATCGGAACACCTCCAAACCATGCATGTGACCCTAGCATGTGTAATGAAGTGTGGTGGCATGCTCAAAACTCCTAAACCTGGTTCCCAATTGTGACCCCCTTCGCAGACATGCGCTGTCCCATAAAAACGAAGTTTCCGCAATCTGACTATTAGGGGGAAACTCCCCGTTTCGGTGAAACCGGGGTAGATCTTGTCACAACACGTTCCCAAACATGGTTGTACATCATCACATGACCTATCCAAGAGCAAAACAAGAGAGGGATACACCAGGCTACCCGGGTGAGAAGAAAGTCTAGGGGGGTAGACGATCCGAGGCCCGCAGATCAGGGTTCCGCAGGAAGAAGCGCTTCGGGGCATCGGAACACCTCCAAACCATGCATGTGACCCTAGCATGTGTAATGAAGTGTGGTGGCATGCTCAAAACTCCTAAACCTGGTTCCCAAGTGTGACCCCCTTCGCAGACATGCGCTGTACCATAAAAACGAAGTTTCTGCAATCTGACTATTAGGGGGAAACTCCCCGTTTCGGTGAAACCGGGGTAGATCTTGTCACAACACGTTCCCAAACATGGTTTTACATCATCACATGACCTAACCAAGATCAAAACAAGAGAGGGCTACACCAGGCTACCCGTGTGAGAAGAAAGTCTAGGGGGGTAGACGATCCGAGGCCCGCAGATCAGGGTTCCGCAGGAAGAAGCGCTTCGGGGCATCGGAACACCTCCAAACCATGCATGTGACCCTAGAATGTGTAATGAAGTGTGGTGGCATGCTCAAAACTCCTTAACCTGGTTCCCAAGTGTGACCCCCTTCGCAGACATGCGTTGTCCCATAAAAACGAAGTGTCTGCAATCTGACTATTAGGGGGAAACTCCCTGTCTTGGTGAAACCGGGGTAGATCTTGTAACAACATGTTCCCAAACATGGTTTTACAACATAACATGACCTAACCAAGAGCAAAACAAGAGCAAAACAAGAGAGGGCTACACCGGGCTACCCCTGTCAGAAGAAAGTATAGGGGGGGTAGACGATCTGAGGCCCGCGGATCAGGGTTCCGCAGGAAGAAGCACTTCGGGGCATCGGAACACCTCCAAACCATGCATGTGACCCTAGAATGTGTAATGAAGTGTGGTGGCATGCTCAAAACTCCTAAACCTGGTTCCCAAGTGTGACCCCCTTCGCAGACATGCGTTGTCCCATAAAAACGAAGTGTCTGCAATCTGACTATTAGGGGGAAGCTCCCCATCTCGGTGAAACCTGGGTAGATCTTGTCACAACATGTTCCCAACCATGGTTTTACATTATCACATGACCTATCCAAGAGCAAAACAAGAGAGGGCTACACCGGGCTACCCCTGTCAGAAGAAAGTCTAGGGGTAGACGATCAGAGGCCCACGGATCAGTGTTCCGTAGGAAGAAGCCCTTCGGGGCATCGGAACACCTCCAAACCATGCATGTGACCCAAGCATGTGTAATGAAGTGTGGTGGCATGCTCAAAACTCCTAAATCTGGTTCCCAAGTGTGACCCCCTTTGCAGACATGCGCTGTCCCATAAAAACGAAGTTTCTTCAATCTGACTATTAGGGGGAAGCTCCCCGTCTTGGTGAAACCGGGGTAGATCTTGTCACAACATGTTCCCAAACATGGTTTTACATCATCACATGACCTATCCAAGAGCAAAACAAGAGAGGGCTACACCGGGCTACCCGTGTGAGAAGAATGTCTAGGGGGGTAGGCGATCCGAGGCCCGCAGATCAGGGTTCCGCAGGAAGAAGCGCTTCGGGGCATCGGAACACCTCCAAACCATGCATGTGACCCTAGCATGTGTAATGAAGTGTGGTGGCATGCTCAAAACTCCTAAACCTGGTTCCCAAGTGTGACCCCCTTCGCAGACATGCGCTGTCCCATAAAAACGAAGTTTCCGCAATCTGACTGTTAGGGGGAAACTCCCCGTTTCGGTGAAACCGGGGTAGATCTTGTCACAACACGTTCCCAAACATGGTTTTACATCATCACATGACCTAACCGAGATCAAAACAAGAGAGGGCTACACCAGGCTACCCGTGTGAGAAGAAAGTCTAGGGGGGTAGACGATCCGAGGCCCGCAGATCAGGGTTCCGCAGGAAGAAGCGCTTCGGGGCATCGGAACACCTCCAAACCATGCATGTGACCCTAGCATGTGTAATGAAGTGTGGTGGCATGCTCAAAACTCCTAAACCTGGTTCCCAAGTGTGACCCCCTTCGCAGACATGCGCTGTCCCATAAAAACGAAGTTTCTTCAATCTGACTATTAGGGGGAAGCTCCCCGTCTTGGTGAAACCGGGGTAGATCTTGTCACAACATGTTGCCAAACATGGTTTTACATCATCACATGACCTATCCAAGAGCAAAACAAGAGAGGGCTACACCGGGCTACCCGTGTGAGAAGAATGTCTAGGGGGGTAGACGATCCGAGGCCCGCAGATCAGGGTTCCGCAGGAAGAAGCGCTTCGGGGCATCGGAACACCTCCAAACCATGCATGTGACCCTAGCATGTGTAATGAAGTGTGGTGGCATGCTCAAAACTCCTAAACCTGGTTCCCAAGTGTGACCCCCTTCGCAGACATGCGCTGTCCCATAAAAACGAAGTTTCCGCAATCTGACTAGTTAGGGGGAAACTCCCCGTTTCGGTGAAACCGGGGTAGATCTTGTCACAACACGTTCCCAAACATGGTTTTACATCATCACATGACCTAAACGAGATCAAAACAAGAGAGGGCTACACCAGGCTACCCGTGTGAGAAGAAAGTCTAGGGGGGTAGACGATCCGAGGCCCGCAGATCAGGGTTCCGCAGGAAGAAGCGCTTCGGGGCATCGGAACACCTCCAAACCATGCATGTGACCCTAGCATGTGTAATGAAGTGTGGTGGCATGCTCAAAACTCCTAAACCTGGTTCCCAAGTGTGACCCCCTTCGCAGACATGCGCTGTCCCATAAAAACGAAGTTTCCGCAATCTGACTATTAGGGGGAAACTCCCCGTTTCGGTGAAACCGGGGTAGATCTTGTCACAACACGTTCCCAAACATGGTTTTACATCATCACATGACCTAACCAAGAGCAAAACAAGAGAGGGCTACACCAGGCTACCCCTGTGAGAAGAAAGTCTAGGGGGGTAGACGATCCGAGGACCGCGGATCAGGGTTCCGCAGGAAGAAGCGCTTCGGGGCATCAGAACTCCTCCAAACCATGCATGTGACCCTAGCATGTGTAATGAAGTGTGGTGCCATGCTCAAAACTCCTAAACCTGGTTCCCAAGTGTGACGCCCTTCGCAGACATCCGCTGTCCCATAAAAACAAAGTGTCTGCAATTTGACTACTAGGGGGAAACTCCCCGTTTCGGTGAAACCGGGGTAGATCTTGTCACAACATGTTCCCAAACATGGTTTTACATCATCACATGACCTAACCAAGGGCAAAACAAGAGAGGGCTACACCAGGCTACCCCTGTCTGAAGAAAGTCTAGGGGGTAGACGATCCGAGGCCGCGGATCAGGGTTCCGCAGGAAGAAGCGCTTCAGGGCATCAGAACTCCTGCAAACCATGCATGTGACCCTAGCATGTGTAATGAAGTGTGGTGGCATGCTCAAAACTCCTAAACCTGGTTCCCAAGTGTGACCCCCTTCGCAGACATGCGCTGTCCCATAAAAACGAAGTTTCCGCAATCTAACTATTAGGGGGAAACTCCCCGTCTCGGTAAACCGGGGTAGATCTTGTAACAACATGTTCCCAAACATGGTTTTACAACATAACATGACCTAACCAAGGGAAAAACAAGAGAGGGCTACACCGGCTACCCCTGTTAGAAGAAAGTCTAGGGGGGTAGACGATCCGAGGCCCGCGGATCAGGGTTCCGCAGGAAGAAGCGCTTCGGGCCATCGGAACACCTCCAAACCATGCATGTGACCCTAGCATGTGTAATGAAGTGTGGTGGAATGCTCAAAACTCCTAAACCTGGTTCCCAAGTGTGACCCCCTTCGCAGACATGCGCTGTCCCATAAAAACGATGTGTCTGCAATCTGACTATTAGGGGGAAACTCTCCGTTCCGGTGAAACCGGGGTAAGATCTTGTCACAACATGTTCCCAAACATGGTTTTACATGCATAACATGACCTAACCAAGAGAAAAACAAGAGAGGGCTACACCGGGCTACCCCCTGTCAGAAGAAAGTCTAGGGGGTAGACGATCCGAGGCCCGCAGATCAGGGTTCCGCAGGAAGAAGCGCTTCGGGCATCGGAACACCTCCAAACCATGTATGTGACCGTAGCATGTGTAATGAAGTGTGGTGCATGCTCAAAACTCCTAAACCTGGTTCCCAAGTGTGACCCCCTTCGCAGACATGCACTGTCCCATAAAAACGAAGTTTCCGCAATCTGACAATTAGGGGGAAACTCCCCGTTTCGGTGAAACCGGGGTAGATCTTGTCACAACACGTTCCCAAACATGGTTTTACATCATCACATGAACTAACCAAGAGAAAAACAAGAGAGGGCTACACCGGGCTACCCCTGTCAATAGAAAGTCTAGGGGGTAGACGATCCGAGGCCCGCGGATCAGGGTTCTGCAGGAAGATGCGCTTCGGGGCATCGGAACACCTCCAAACCATGCATGTGACCCTAGCATGTGTAATGAAGTGTGGTGGCATGCTCAAAACTCCTAAACCTGGTTCCCAAGTGTGACCCCCTTCGCAGACATGCGCTGTCCCATAAAAACGAAGTTTCCGCAATCTGACTGTTAGGGGAAACTCCCCGTTTCGGTGAAACCGGGGTAGATCTTGTCACAACACGTTCCCAAACATGGTTTTACATCATCACATGACCTAACCGAGATCAAAACAAGAGAGGGCTACACCAGGCTACCCGTGTGAGAAGAAAGTCTAGGGGGGTAGACGATCCGAGGCCCGCAGATCAGGGTTCCGCAGGAAGAAGCGCTTCGGGGCATCGGAACACCTCCAAACCATGCATGTGACCCTAGCATGTGTAATGAAGTGTGGTGGCATGCTCAAAACTCCTAAACCTGGTTCCCAAGTGTGACCCCCTTCGCAGACATGCGCTGTCCCATAAAAACGAAGTTTCTTCAATCTGACTATTAGGGGGAAGCTCCCCGTCTTGGTGAAACCGGGGTAGATCTTGTCACAACATGTTGCCAAACATGGTTTTACATCATCACATGACCTATCCAAGAGCAAAACAAGAGAGGGCTACACCGGGCTACCCGTGTGAGAAGAATGTCTAGGGGGGTAGACGATCCGAGGCCCGCAGATCAGGGTTCCGCAGGAAGAAGCGCTTCGGGGCATCGGAACACCTCCAAACCATGCATGTGACCCTAGCATGTGTAATGAAGTGTGGTGGCATGCTCAAAACTCCTAAACCTGGTTCCCAAGTGTGACCCCCTTCGCAGACATGCGCTGTCCCATAAAAACGAAGTTTCCGCAATCTGACTGTTAGGGGGAAACTCCCCGTTTCGGTGAAACCGGGGTAGATCTTGTCACAACACGTTCCCAAACATGGTTTTACATCATCACATGACCTAAAAGAGATCAAAACAAGAGAGGGCTACACCAGGCTACCCGTGTGAGAAGAAAGTCTAGGGGGGTAGACGATCCGAGGCCCGCAGATCAGGGTTCCGCAGGAAGAAGCGCTTCGGGGCATCGGAACACCTCCAAACCATGCATGTGACCCTAGCATGTGTAATGAAGTGTGGTGGCATGCTCAAAACTCCTAAACCTGGTTCCCAAGTGTGAACCCCTTCGCAGACATGCGCTGTCCCATAAAAACGAAGTTTCCGCAATCTGACTATTAGGGGGAAACTCCCCGTTTCGGTGAAACCGGGGTAGATCTTGTCACAACACGTTCCCAAACATGGTTTTACATCATCACATGACCTAACCAAGGGCAAAACAAGAGAGGGCTACACCAGGCTACCCCTGTCTGAAGAAAGTCTAGGGGGTAGACGATCCGAGGCCGGCGGATCAGGGTTCCGCAGGAAGAAGCGCTTCAGGGCATCAGAACTCCTGCAAACCATGCATGTGACCCTAGCATGTGTAATGAAGTGTGGTGGCATGCTCAAAACTCCTAAACCTGGTTCCCAAGTGTGACCCCCTTCGCAGACATGCGCTGTCCCATAAAAACGAAGTTTTCGCAATCTAACTATTAGGGGGAAACTCCCCGTCTCGGTAAACCGGGGTAGATCTTGTAACAACATGTTCCCAAACATGGTTTTACAACATAACATGACCTAACCAAGGGAAAAACAAGAGAGGGCTACACCGGGCTACCCCTGTTAGAAGAAAGTCTAGGGGGGTAGACGATCCGAGGCCCGCGGATCAGGGTTCCGCAGGAAGAAGCGCTTCGGGCCATCGGAACACCTCCAACCATGCATGTGACCCTAGCATGTGTAATGAAGTGTGGTGGAATGCTTAAAAACTCCTAAACCTGGTTCCCAAGTGTGACCCCCTTCGCAGACCTGCCGCTGTCCCATAAAAACGAGTGTGTTGCAATCTGACTATTAGGGGGAAACTCTCTGTCCGGTGGAAACCGGGGACGATCTTGTTCACAAACATGTCCCAACCATGGTTTTACATGATAACTGAACCTAACCACAGAGAAAAACAAGAGAGGGCTACACCGGGCTAGTACCCCCGTCAGAAGAAAGTCTAGGGGGTAGACGATCCGAGGCCCGCAGAGCAGGGTTCCGCAGGAAAGAAAGCGCTTCGGGCATCGGAACACCTCCAAAACCATGTATGTGACCGTAGCATGTGTAATGAAGTGTGGGTGCCAGTGCTGAAAACTCCTAAACCTGGTTCCCAAGTGGTGACCCCACCTTCGCAGACAGTGCACTGGGCCCATAAAAACGAATTTCCGTCCCAATGCTGACAATTAGGGGGAAACTCCCGTTTCGGTGAAACCGGGGTAAGATCTTGTCACAACACGTTCCCAAACATGGTTTTACATCATCACATGAACTAACCAAGAGAAAAACAAGAGAGGGCTACACCGGGCTACCCCTGTCAGAGAAAGTCTAGGGGGTAGACGATCCAGGCCCGGGGATCAGGTTCTGCAGGAAGAAGCGCTTCGGGGCATCGGAACACCTCCAACCAAGCATGTGACCCGATCATGTGTAATGAAGTGTGGTGGCATGCTCAAAACTCCTAACCTGGTTCCCAAGTGTGACCCCCTTCGCAGACATGCGCTGTCCCATAAAACGAAGTTCTGCAATCTGACTATTAGGGGGAAACTCCCCGTTCGGTGAAACCGGGGTAGATCTTGTCACAACATGTTCC
>CAJUXJ010001493.1:0-45283 GCA_910589775.1 Avena eriantha
CATGTGACCCTAGCATGTGTAATGAAGTTGTGGTGGCAAGCTCAACACTCCTAAACCTGGTTCCCAAGTGTGACCCCCCTTCGCAGACATGCGCTGTCCCCTAAAAACAAAGTGTCTGCAATCTGAGTATTAGGGGGGAAACTCCCCGTTTCGGTGAAACCGGGGTAGATCTTGTCACAACATGTTCCCAAACATGGTTTTACATCATCACATGACCTAACCAAGCCTAAAACAAGTGAGGCCTACATCGAGCTACCCCTGTCAGAAGAAAGTCTAGGGGGGTAGACGATCTGAGGCCCGCGGATCAGGGTTCCTTAGGAAGAAGCGCTTCGGGGCATCGAACACCTCCAAACCATGCATGTGACCCTAGCATGTGTAATGAAGCGTGGTGGCAATGCTCAACACTCCTAAACCTGGTTCCCAAGTGTGACCCCCTTCGCAGACATGCGCTTGTCCCCTAAAAACAAAGTGTCTGCAATCTGAGTATTAGGGGGAAACTCCCCGTTTCGGTGAAACCGGGGTAGATCTTGTCACGAACATGTTCCCAAACATGGTTTTACATCATCACATGACCTAAACAAGCCTAAAACAAGTGAGGCTACACCGGGCTACCCCTGTCAGAGAAGTCTAGGGGGTTAGACGATCCGAGGCCCGCGGATCAAGGGTTCCGCAGGAAGAAGCGCTTCGGGGCATCGGAACACCTCCAAACCATGCATGTGACCCTAGCATGTGTAATGAAGTGTGGTGGCATGCTCAAAACTCCTAAACCTGGTTCCCAAGTGTGACCCCCCTTCGCAGACATGCGACTTGTCCCCTAAAAACAAAGTGTCTGCATTCTGAGTATTAGGGGGAAACTCCCCGTTTCGGTGAAACAGGGGTAGATCTTGTCACAACATGTTCCCAAACATGGTTTTACATCATCACATGACCTAACCAAAGCCTAAAACAAGTAGAGGCTACACCGGGCTACCCCTGTCAGAAGAAAGTCTAGGGGGTAGACGATCCGAGGCCCGCGGATCAGGGTTCCGCAGGAAGAAGCGCTTCGGGGCATCGGAACACCTCCAAACCATGCATGTGACCCTAGCATGTGTAATGAAGTGTGGTGGCATGCTCAAAACTCCTAAACCTGGTTCCCAAGTGTGACCCCCCTTCGCAGACATGCGCTGTCCCCTAAAAACAAAGTGTCTGCAATCTGAGTATTAGGGGGAAACTCCCCGTTTCGGTGAAACCGGGGTAGATCTTGTCACAACATGTTCCCAAACATGGTTTTACATCATCACATGACCTAACCAAGCCTAAAACAAGTGAGAGCTACACCGGGCTACCCCTGTCAGAAGAAAGTCTAGGGGGGTAGACGATCCGAGGCCCGCGGATCAGGGTTCCGCTAGGAAGAAGCGCTTCGGGGCATCGGAACACCTCCAAACCATGCATGTGACCCTAGAATGTGTAATGAAGTGTGGTGGCATGCTCAAAACTCCTAAACCTGGTTCCCAAGTGTGACCCCCTTCGCAGACATGCGCTGTCCCCTAAAAACAAAGTGTCTGCAATCTGAGTATTAGGGGGAAACTCCCCGTTTCGGTGAAACCGGGGTAGATCTTGTCACAACATGTTCCCAAACATGGTTTTACATCATCACATGACCTAACCAAGCCTAAAACAAGTGAGGCCTACACCGGGCTACCCCTGTCAGAAGAAAGTCTAGGGGGGTAGACGATCCGAGGCCCGCGGATCAGGGTTCCGCAGGAAGAAGCGCTTCGGGGCATCGGAACACCTCCAAACCATGCATGTGACCCTAGCATGTGTAATGAAGTGTGGTGGCATGCTCAACACTCCTAACCCTGGTTCCCAAGTGTGACCCCCTTCGCAGACATGCGCTGTCCCCTAAAAACAAAGTGTCTGCAATGTGAGTATTAGGGGGAAGCTCCCCGTTTCGGTGAAACCGGGGTAGATCTTGTCACAACATGTTCCACAACATGGTTTTACATCATCACATGACCTAACCAAGCCTAAAACAATTGAGATCTACACCGGGCTACCCCTGTCAGAAGAAAGTCTAGGGGGGTAGAACGATCCGAGGCCCGCGGATCAGGGTTCCGCAGGAAGAAGCGCTTCGGGGCATCGGAACACCTCCAAACCATGCATGTGACCCTAGGATGTGTAATGAAGTGTGGTGGCATGCTCAAAACTCCTAAACCTGGTTTCCCAAGTGTGACCCCCTTCGCAGACATGCGCTGTCCCCTAAAAACAAAGTGTCTGCAATCTGAGTATTAGGGGGAAACTCCCCGTTTCGGTGAAACCGGGGTAGATCTTGTCACGATATGTTCCCAAACATGGTTTTACATCATCACATGACCTAACCAAGCCTAAAACAAGTGATTCCTACACCGGGCTACCCCTGTCAGAAGAAAGTCTAGGGGGTAGACGATCTGAGGCCCGCGGATCAGGCTTCCGCAGGAAGAAGCGCTTCAGGGCATCGGAACACCTCCAAACCATGCATGTGAACCTAGCATGTGTAATGAAGTGTGGTGGAAAGCTCAACACTCCTAAACCTGGTTCCCAAGTGTGACCCCCTTCGCAGACATGCGCTGTCCCCTAAAAACAAAGTGTCTGCAATTTGAGTATTAGGGGGAAACTCCCCGTTTCGGCGAAACCGGGGTAGATCTTGTCACAACATGTTCCCAAAAATGGTTTTACATCATCACATGACCTAACCAAGCCTAAAATAAGTGAGAGCTACACCGGGCTACCGCTGTCCGAAGTAAGTCTAGGGGGTAGACGATCCGAGGCCCACGGATCAGGGTTCCGCAGGAAGAAGCGCTTCGGGGCATCGCAACACCTCAAAACCATGAATGTGACCCTAGCATGTGTAATGAAGTGTGGTGGCATGCTCAAAACTCCTAAACCTGGTTCCCAAGTGTGACCCCCTTCGCGGACATGCGCTGTCCCCTAAAAACAAAGTGTCTGCATTCTGAGTATTAGGGGGAAACTCCCCGTTTCGGTGAAACCGGGGTAGATCTTGTCACATAATGTTACCTAACATGGTTTTACATCATCACATGACCTAACCAAGCCTAAAACAAGTGAGGCCTACACCGGGCTACCCCTGTCAGAAGAAAGTCTAGGGGGGTAGACGATCCGAGGCCCGTGGATCAGGGTTCCGTAGGAAGAAGCGCTTCGGGGCATCGGAACACCTCCAAACCATGCATGTGACCCTAGAATGTGTAGTGAAGTGTGGTGGCATGCTCAAAACTCCTAAAACTGGTTCCCAAGTGTGACCCCCTTCGCAGACATGCGCTGTCCCCTAAAAAGAAAGTGTCTGCAATCTGAGTATTAGGGGGAAACTCCCCGTTTCAGAGAAACCGGGGTAGATCTTGTCACAACATGTTCCCAAACATGGTTTTACATCATCACATGACCTAACCAAGCCTAAAACAAGTGAGAGATACAACGGGCTACCCCTGTCAGAAGAAAGTCTAGGGGGGTAGACGATCTGAGGCCCGCGGATCAGGGTTCCGGAGGAAGAAGCGCTTCGGGGCATTAGAACACCTCCAAACCATGCATGTGACCCTAGCATGTGTAATGAAGCGTGGTGGAATGCTCAAAACTCCTAAACCTGGTTCCCAAGTGTGACCCCCTTCGTAGACATGCGCTGTCCCCTAAAAACAAAGTGTCTGCAATCTGAGTATTAGGGGGAAACTCCCCGTTTCGGTGAAACCGGGGTAGATCTTGTCAGAAAATGTTCCCAAACATGGTTTTACATCATCACATGACCTAAACAAGCCTAAAACAAGTGAGGCCTACACCGGGCTACCCCTGTCAGAAGAAAGTCTAGGGGGTAGACGATCCGAGGCCCGCGGATCAGGGTTCCGCAGGAAGAAGCGCTTCGGGGCATCGGAACACATCCAAACCATGCATGTGACCATAGCATGTGTAATGAAGTGTGGTGGCATGCTCAAAACTCCTAAACCTGGTTCCCAAGTGTGACCCCCTTCGCAGACATGCGCTGTCCCCTAAAAACAAAGTGTCTGCAATTTGAGTATTAGGGGGAAACTCCCCGTTTCGGTGAAACCGGGGTAGATCTTGTCACAACATGTTCCCAAACATGGTTTTACATCATCACATGACCTAAAAAAGCCTAAAACAAGAGAGGGCTACACCAGGCTACCCCTGTCAGAAGAAAGTCTAGGGGGGTAGACGATCCGAGGCCCGCGGATCAGGGTTCCGCAGGAAGAAGCTTCGGGGCATCGGAACACCTCCAAACCATGAAAGTGACCCTAGCATGTGTAATGAAGTGTGGTGGCATGGTCAAAACTCCTAAACCTGGTTCCCAAGTGTGACCCCCTTCACAGACATGCGCTGTCCCCTAAAAACAAAGTGTCTACAATCTCAGTATTAGGGGGAAACTCCCCGTTTCAGTGAAACCATGGTAGATCTTGTCACAACATGTTCCCAAACAAGTTTTTACATCATCACATGACCTAACCAAGCCTAAAACAAGTGAGGCCTACACTGGACTACCCCTGTTAGAAGAAAGTCTAGGGGGGTAGACGATCTGAGACCCGCGGATCAGGGTTCCGTAGGAACAAGCGCTTCGGGGCATCGGAACACCTCCAAACCATGCATGTGACCCTAGAATGTGTAATGAAGTGTGGTGGCATGCTCAAAACTCCTAAACCTGGTTCCCAAGTGTGACCCCCTTCGCAGACATGCGTTGTCCCCTAAAAACAAAGTGTCTGCAATCTGAGTATTAGGGGGAAACTCCCCGTTTCGGTGAAACCGGGGTAGATCTTGTCACAACATGTTCCCAAACATGGTTTTACATCATCATATGACCTAACCTAGCCTAAAACAAGTGAGTCCTAGACCGGGCTACCCCTGTCAGAAGAAAGTCTAGGGGGGTAGACGATCCAAGGCCCGCGGATCAGGGTTCCGCAGGAAGAAGCGCTTCGGGGCATCCGAACACCTCCAAACCATGCGGGTGACCCTAGCATGTGTAATGAAGTGTGGTGGCATGCTCAACACTCCTAACCCTGGTTCCCAAGTGTGACCCCCTTCGCAGACATGCGCTGTCCCCTAAAAACAAAGTGTCTGCAATTTGAGTATTAGGGGGAAACTCCCCGTTTCTGTGAAACCGGGGTAGATCTTGTCACAACATGTTCCCAAACATGGTTTTACATCATCACCTGACCTAACCAAGCCTAAAAGAAGTGAGAGCTACACCGGGCTACCCCTGTCAGCAGAAAATCTAGGAGGGTAGACGATCCGAGGCCCGCGGATCAGGGTTCCGCAGGAAGAAGCGCTTTGGGGCATCGGAACACCTCCAAACCATTCATGTGACCCTAGAATGTGTAATGAAGTGTGTTGGCATGCTCAAAACAACTAAACCTGGTTCCCAAGTGTGACCCCCTTCGCAGACATGCGCTGTCCCCTAAAAACAAAGTGTCTGCAATCTGAGTATTAGGGGGAAACTCCCCGTTTCGGTGAAACCGGGGTAGATCTTGTCACAACATGTTCCCAAACATGGTTTTACATCATCACATGACCTAACCAAGCCTAAAACAAGTGAGTCCTACACCGGGCTACCCCTGTCAGAAGAAAGTCTAGGGGGGTAGACGATCCGAGGCCCGCGGATCAGGCTTCCGCAGGAAGAAGCGCTTCAGGGCATCGGAACACCTCCAAACCATGCATGTGACCCTAGCATGTGTAATGAAGTGTGGTGGCAAGCTCAACACTCCTAAACCTGGTTCCCAAGTGTGACCCCCTTCACAGACATGCGCTGTCCCCTAAAAACAAAGTGTCTGCAATTTGAGTTTTAGGGGGGAACTCCCTGTTTCGGTGAAACCGGGGTAGATCTTGTCACAACATGTTCCCAAAAATGGTTTTACATCATCACATGACCTAACCAAGCCTAAAATAAGTGAGAGCTACACCGGGCTACCGCTGTCCGAAGTAAGTCTAGGGGGTAGACGTTTCGAGGCCCACGGATCAGGGTTCCGCAGGAAGAAGCGCTTCGGGGCATCGGAACACCTCAAAACCATGCATGTGACCCTAGCACGTGTAATGAAGTGTGGTGGCATGCTCAAAACTCCTAAACCTGGTTCCCAAGTGTGACCCTGTAACTACCTCGGTGAATTACGCTCTTAGTTAATGCCTGGATGAACGGAAGTGGTTAAAATAGTACGGTGGGGCCCAGGGCCACTCACGGTAGACCTTTCGGCCATCCTAACCACTTTCAGTCAACGGGACAAGAACAAGCGGCGTAATCGGCAGGCGAAGGGATCAACTACATACACAAATGAGTATGTATGCAAGCCACATACAACAGTACATCAGAGCCATTCCATCTAAAAGAAATAGAAATATTGCAACGCCATACGGCAAGATCCAAATATCCTAGATAGATATAATAATTTAGGATAGCTCCTCATACATCACACATCAGAGTATCAGGCAGAAGCGGAAAACAAGATCCGAGTACGGATAAGAAGCAAATTGGCATAAGATGCCTCATAAATAAACACATCCCGCCCACAGATCCCACGGATCCCCGTTCCCGGAATCTCTACACCGAATGATCGTTGCCAACATCATCTGTCTCTTCCACCCAGTATCCATCTTGCGGGTACACCTGTTCATCTGAATCAAACAATTTATCGTGTAAGACCCTAGGGGTACTCAGCAAGTCTTTATGCCACTAAAGGGGACACAACCTGGGGTGACGCAATTGCAGCAAAAGATAATACCTAACAATTATATAGAGACTCGCTATCCTCCCGCCTAACCAATGATAGACGGAACTCCGTGAATTAAGATCAACAGTTATAACAGTATAATTAACAGATCCATCCTCCTCCTCGCTTACCAACGAGGAAGCGGACGAACAACCCCCATCATCCGTTGGCAGTTTTATTAACCATTCCATGAGTATTGTTCTATTTACTAGTCCAGTACTTAGTCAATTTAAAAGCGGTACTTTAGTTATACTTGTCTATGATCGAGAAACTGTGCTCCAAGTCGTCCATAAGCGTGGACACGGCTTTCAGAAAGATTTACCCTGCAGGGGTGCACGAATAGCAACACACACTCGATCAACCTTGGAAAAACCAAATCAAAACCCAACGAGGCATTCACGACAAAGCAATCACAGGATTCAGAAATATTTCAGGGGGCCACCCCATTAAGCTACCCGCAACGAAGTTGGCCGGCTCCGAGACGGACCCAAGGTTTGTGTGGACGGCGGTAAACGACTGGGAACCCGAAAATGTGACTGGGCTTGTCGATACAGCGAAAAACGTGTCACGATCCAGAACAGTACAGGTGCTCCTCGCGCAATCTTAAATAAAGCAGTAACATGGCATAAGTACAGAATAGTAATAAAGCCCCAAACTAATTGTGGCCCCAAGAAATAAGAATGAATCAAGCTCTGGCTCAGGGGGGGTCCATAAGGCCTCCCGGATGTGGATAGTGCGAATAGTCGAGGAACAGGAATCAAGTACTCGGGGTCCTACGGGACACAAGTGAGCAGGAAAAACCAAATAGAAGATATTGCTCACCGGTGCCTCTTTCATTAGTTATCCCATTACTACTCAGGTTATGTTGTTTAGGTACCTCATTATCCATCAGACACTCACATACCCTACTCATGCTTTTCTACGACTCGCATGGCTCAAACAATTCCTGTAGTAATGGCTCATGGGACCGGAACAAGCTTAGCATGGTTTAATAGTAAAGGCTATGCAGTACTTGGGATTCAATTTAATGCAATCGCGACTCAATGATGCAAGAATAAGATAGAGGCAATAGGTACTGTATGTATGCAAGCATGTGGTAGTGCTTGCCTGGCAGCTCAGTTGAAGCGAGAGATGGATCTGGGTAATACTCCTGTGATTCCTGGTAATTCTCCTGCTGGGCGTCTATTCGAAGAAGAACCAAACAAACAAGGGCCAACATAAATAAAGTGCACAAGCATATGAATTAAATTGCAACAAGCAACCAAGCATGCCATGATGAATGATGCACAATTACATGGCATTAAAGTAGCATGGCAAAGGTGAGGTGTGGATACAAGAAATAAAGCACTTTATTATTTATTTGCCCAAGTTTTATTGTCATAAACAGTTCAGATTTTTAATGACAACATGATGCATGCTTCAATTCAGAACAAGGACTACATAGATAGAACGGGCTCGTCGCGCTGATCGATTTAGACATATTATTTGTTAAATTTGGAATTATAAAACAAAAGTTATTAATTAATTAAGTAAAAGGGCATTTTCGTGTAATTTTAATCAACTCGAAATTTAAAGTGTTCAAAATATATTTTGAAGGGCATATTTGAATTCCTCTCATTTTTATGATTCTAAAACATATATTATATGTAATATTTAGATTTGTATTTTAAAAATCATTTAAATCTGAAAAGAATTTGAATTTAAATCAATTTGAAAAGATATGAATAAAAACAGACTCAGGGAAAAACTTTTTATACCCAGGAAAAATTGACCCTAGACAATGACAGGTGGGGACACCGCGGACTGGGGCCACACGCGCGAGAAAACGCGTTTTGCACGCGGACTGGGCTAGCCGCGGACGCTGACAGGCGGGGCCAACTGGCGCAGGGGCCACGTGCCAGCGTGAGGCTGTCAGGGGCTGACAGGTGGGTCGCCGGCTGGACCACGGGTTGCGGCCGGAAAAAGCCGAGGGGGTTTCGGTAAAACTGACAAGGCGGCTGACTAGTGGGCCAGGCGATACCGCGGGTTGAGGAAAATAAAAAGGTGGGGGGCTTTTTAGAAAATGACAACGGGCCCGTACTGTTTATCGTCTTCACGCGTCTGACGCAAATCCGGCGCGCGGCGCGGGGCGGGGACTCGAACCGGGGACGAGGGCGTGCGCGCGGAGGGGTCTAGCCAGTGCGGCTGGCTCGGGTAGCTGTCAGGAGGGTAGCGGGGGACTAGATAGGGCTTGCGCGGCGCGGAAAACCCGTAGAAGACGGCGAGCTCTGGCGCACGGTGAGCGCTCGACCAAACGCACGGCGAGGCTATAGCGGTACGGTGAGGCGGAGGTTGTCAGGGAGAGGGAGATGCTCACCGCGAGTTGCCTGGTGGTGCTGGATCGGCGCGAGGAGCGGCGAGGCGTCGGGGATGCAGGCGCTCCGTCGACTAGGGTTTCCTGCAGGGCGGCGAGGCGCGGGGTTGCTGGGGAGCTTCTCCTTCGCGTAGGCGCGGTCAGGGTGATGCAGTAGGGCTTCCTCGGTCGCCTAGGCCACCTCCAGGTCAAGCGCGCCGGCAGGATCGTCGGGGCAAGGTGGTTGCTGGCGGCGACCGCTGTCGGCTGCTGGTGGTTGGAGAGGAAGGAGGGGAAGAAGGGGGCGTCTCGGGGTGGATCTGGGCGAGCTCTGGGAGACGTGAGGAGAGAGGAAAAGGAGGAAAAGGGAGGGGAGAGGGAGGCGTGCACGGCAGGAAAAGGTGGACTCGGTTCCACCTTTTCTCCTCCTCCTCGCCGAGCACATGGGCGAGCTGGCTGGGGCTGGACCTGGGACTGCAGGTGGACCAGGGCAGGGCGAGAGAGACGGCAGGGTGGGGCTGGCACGAGGGAGAGAGAAGAGAGGGAGGGACTAGCTCGGGCTAGGGTTAGATGGTGGTCTCGGGTTAGGTTTAGCTAGGGTTAGGGTTAGGGTGTGGCTTAGCTTAGAGAGAGGAGGGGCTAACTGAGGTGTGGGCCAGGTGGTCATGCTAGGGAGAGAGAGGAGAGGATTAGAGTTATGGTTTAGTAGAAAATTAGAGAGAGAGAGAACTAGCTAGGTTAGGTTTTATTAGGTTTTAGATTTTCATTTTTGATTATGAGGCCAAAACAAGAAGATCCATGGGGCTTGAGCTTGCATGATCTAATGTGGAAGAGAGACAAGAAAGAAAGAAAGAGGAAGAAAAGAATTAGGTGGAGAGGTTCTCATATGATCATATATGTAGAAAAAGAATAAAATAAAAGAAAAGAAAAAAATGTGGATAAGACCATCCCAAGTGGAGCATGGTGGAGGCTAGAATGATCATGAGGTGGAGGTGAAAAGAATTCTAAGAGAAAGAAAAAAAAAGAATTATGGGGTAAGCCTCATATGGTCCATGCATGGTGAAATAATACTAAAAGAAGATTATATGGTTGTGACTAAGGAGAGGTGGAGTGGTAGGAGATGGTTTCCAAGATAGGATCCCTTAAATCAAAGAAAAACAATGGGGTAAAAAGGTGGTGAAGGAGTTTGCATGGCCCATGCAAAATAATAATGCCATGAATTATTTTGTGAAAACATTATTAATATGATGGCATTAATCTTTTGCATTTCCAAGAAGTGGAATAAAACCAAGCACAAGAATTAAAGGGGATCCACCCTATTGCCCATGAGCTCATAAAACCCCAATAAAGGCAAACAAACTCATGATCTAGTAGGATGGTGTAATTATAAAGTGGTAGAAAGAAAGGTGGTGGAATTGAAATTAAAGATATGCCCCCAACTCAACTTGGGCATTTAAACAATATATCAATAACCAAATACAATATCAAGAGGCAAATACAATTACTAATGCATGTGAGAGAAGAACCAAAAGAAAAGGAGTTTTATATGATGCTCAAATGCAAGGTGGCATGATGACATGAGCATGATATAATTATGATGCAACAATAATATATATGAAGTATCCAATATCTTACTAGGACAAGTAGCATTACAATTGTTAGACAACTGGGATGCTACAGACCCCCTTCGCGGACATGCGCTGTCCCCTAAAAACAAAGTGTCTGCAATTTGAGTATTAGGGGGAAACTCCCCGTTTCGGCGAAACCGGGGTAGATCTTGTCACAACATGTTCCCAAAAATGGTTTTACATCATCACATGACCTAACCAAGCCTAAAATAAGTGAGAGCTACACCGGGCTACCGCTGTCCGAAGTAAGTCTAGGGGGTAGACGATCCGAGGCCCACGGATCAGGGTTCCGCAGGAAGAAGCACTTCGGGGCATCGCAACACCTCCAAACCATGCATGTGACCCTAGCATGTGTAATGAAGTGTGGTGGCATGCTCAAAACTCCTAAACCTGGTTCCGAAGTGTGACCCCCTTCGCAGACATGCGCTGTCCCCTAAAAACAAAGTGTCTGCATTCTGAGTATTAGGGGGAACTCCCCGTTTCAGAGAAACCGGGGTAGATCTTGTCACAACATGTTCCCAAACATGGTTTTACATCATCACATGACCTAACCAAGCCTAAAACAAGTGAGAGATAGAACGGGCTACCCCTGTCAGAAGAAAGTCTAGGGGGGTAGACGATCTGAGGCCCGCGGATCAGGGTTCCGGAGGAAGAAGCGCTTCGGGGCATTAGAACACCTCCAAACCATGCATGTGACCCTAGAATGTGTAATGAAGCGTGGTGGAATGCTAAAAACTCCTAAACCTGGTTCCCAAGTGTGACCCCCTTCGTAGACATGCGCTGTCCCCTAAAAACGAAGTGTCTGCAATCTGAGTATTAGGGGGAAACTCCCCGTTTCGGTGAAACCGGGGTAGATCTTGTCAGAAAATGTTCCCAAACATGGTTTTACATCATCACAAGACCTAAACAAGCCTAGAACAAGTGAGGCCTACACCGGGCTACCCCTGTCAGAAGAAAGTCTAGGGGGTAGACGATCCGAGGCCCGCGGATCAGGGTTCCGCAGGAAGAAGCGCTTCGGGGCATCGGAACACATCCAAACCATGCATGTGACCATAGCATGTGTAATGAAGCTGTGGTGGCATGCTCAAAACTCCTAAACCTGGTTCCCAAGTGTGACCCCCTTCGCAGACATGCGCTGTCCCCTAAAAACAAAGTGTCTGCAATTTGAGTATTAGGGGGAAACTCCCCGTTTCGGTGAAACCGGGGTAGATCTTGTCACAACATGTTCCCAAACATGGTTTTACATCATCACATGACCTAAAAAAGCCTAAAACAAGAGAGGGCTACACCAGGCTACCCCTGTCAGAAGAAAGTCTAGGGGGGTAGACGATCCGAGGCCCGCGGATCAGGGTTCCGCAGGAAGAAGCTTCAGGGCATCGGAACACCTCCAAACCATGAAAGTGACCCTAGCATGTGTAATGAAGTGTGGTGGCATGGTCAAAACTCCTAAACCTGGTTCCCAAGTGTGACCCCCTTCACAGACATGCGCTGTCCCCTAAAAACAAAGTGTCTACAATCTCAGTATTAGGGGGAAACTCCCCGTTTCAGTGAAACCATGGTAGATCTTGTCACAACATGTTCCCAAACAAGTTTTTACATCATCACATGACCTAACCAAGCCTAAAACAAGAGAGGCCTACACTGGACTACCCCTGTTAGAAGAAAGTCTAGGGGGGTAGACGATCTGAGACCCGCGGATCAGGGTTCCGTAGGAACAAGCGCTTCGGGGCATCGGAACACCTCCAAACCATGCATGTGACCCTAGAATGTGTAATGAAGTGTGGTGGCATGGCTCAAAACTCCTAAACCTGGTTCCCAAGTGTGACCCCCTTCAGCAGACATGCGCTTGTCACCTAAAAACAAAGTGTCTGCAATCTGAGTATTAGGGGGAAACTCCCCGTTTCGGTGAAACCGGGGTAGATCTTGTCACAACATGTTCCCAAACATGGTTTTACATCATCACATGACCTAACCTAGCCTAAAACAAGTGAGTCCTAGACCGGGCTACCCCTGTCAGAAGAAAGTCTAGGGGGGTAGACGATCCAAGGCCCGCGGATCAGGGTTCCGCAGGAAGAAGCGCTTCGGGGCATCGAACACCTCCAAACCATGCATGTGACCCTAGCATGTGTAATGAAGTGTGGTGGCATGCTCAAAACTCCTAACCCTGGTTCCCAAGTGTGACCCCCTTCGCAGACATGCGCTGTCCCCTAAAAACAAAGTGTCTGCAATCTGAGTATTAGGGGGAAACTCCCCGTTTCGGTGAAACCGGGGTAGATCTTGTCACAACATGTTCCCAAACATGGTTTTACATCATCACATGACCTAACCTAAGCCTAAAACAAGTGAGATCTAGACCGGGCTACCCCTGTCAGAAGAAAGTCTAGGGGGGTAGACGATCCGAGGCCCGCGGATCAGGGTTCCGCAGGAAGAAGCGCTTCGGGGCATCGGAACACCTCCAAACCATGCATGTGACCCTAGCATGTGTAATGAAGTGTGGTGGCATGCTCAAACACTCCTAAACCTGGTTCCCAAGTGTGACCCCCTTCGCAGACATGCGCTGTCCCCTAAAAACAAAGTGTCTGCAATCTGAGTATTAGGGGGAAACTCCCCGTTTCTGTGAAACCGGGGTAGATCTTGTCACAACATGTTCCCAAACATGGTTTTACATCATCACATGACCTAACCAAGCCTAAAACAAGTGAGTCCTACACCGGGCTACCCCTGTCAGAAGAAAAGTCTACGGAGGGTAGACGATCCGAGGCCCGCGGATCAGGGCTTCCGCAGGAAGAAGCGCTTCAGGGCATCGGAACACCTCCAAACCATGCATGTGACCCTAGCATGTGTAATGAAGTGTGGTGGCAAGCTCAACACTCCTAAACCTGGTTCCCAAGTGTGACCCCCTTCGCAGACATGCGCTGTCCCCTAAAAACAAAGTGTCTGCAATCTGAGTATTAGGGGGAAACTCCCCGTTTCGGTGAAACCGGGGTAGATCTTGTCACAACATGTTCCCAAACATGGTTTTACATCATCACATGACCTAACCAAGCCTAAAACAAGTGAGGCCTACATCGAGCTACCCCTGTCAAAAGAAAGTCTAGGGGGGTAGACGATCTGAGGCCCGCGGATCAGGGTTCCTTAGGAAGAAGCGCTTCGGGGCATTAGAACACCTCCAAACCATGCATGTGACCCTAGCATGTGTAATGAAGCGTGGTGGCATGCTCAAAACTCCTAAACCTGGTTCCCAAGTGTGACCCCCTTCGCAGACATGCGTTGTCCCCTAAAAACAAAGTGTCTGCAATCTGAGTATTAGGGGGAACCTCCCCGTTTCGGTGAAACCGGGGTAGATCTTGTCAGAAAATGTTCCCAAACATGGTTTTACATCATCACATGACCTAAACAAGCCTAAAACAAGTGAGGCCTACACCGGGCTACCCCTGTCAGAAGAAAGTCTAGGGGGTTGAAGATCCGAGGCCCGCGGATCAAGGGTTCCGCAGGAAGAAGCGCTTCGGGGCATCGGAACACATCCAAACCATGCATGTGACCATAGCATGTGTAATGAAGTGTGGTGGCATGCTCAAAACTCCTAAACCTGGTTCCCAAGTGTGACCCCCTTCGCAGACATGCAATGTCCCCTAAAAACAAAGTGTCTGCAATTTGAGTATTAGGGGGAAACTCCCCGTTTCGGTGAAACCAGGGTAGATCTTGTCACAACATGTTCCCAAACATGGTTTTACATCATCACATGATCTAAAAAAGCCTAAAACAAGAGAGGGCTACACCAGGCTACCCCTGTCAGAAGAAAGTCTAGGGGGGTAGACGATCCGAGGCCCGCGGATCAGGGTTCCGCAGGAAGAAGCTTCGGGGCATCGGAACACCACCAAACCATGAAAGTGACCCTAGCATGTGTAATGAAGTGTGGTGGCATGTTCAAAACTCCTAAACCTGGTTCGCAAGTGTGACCCCCTTCGCAGACATGCGCTGTCCCCTAAAAACAAAGTGTCTGCAATCTGAGTATTAGGGGGAAACCGGGGTAGGTATTGTCACAACATGTTCCCAAACATGGTTTTACATCATCACATGACCTAACCAAGCCTAAAACAAGTGAGAGATACACCGGGCTACCCCTGTCAGCAGAAAATCTAGGGGGGTAGACGATCCGAGGCCCGGGGATCAGGGTTCCGCTGGAAGAAGCGCTTCGGGGCATCGGAACACCTCCAAACCATGCATGTGACCCTAGAATGTGTAATGAAGTGTGGTGGCATGCTCAAAACTCCTAAACCTGGTTCCCAAGTGTGACCCCCTTCGCAGACATGCGCTGTCCCCTAAAAACAAAGTGTCTGCAATCTGAGTATTAGGGGGAAACTCCCCGTTTCGGAGAAACCGGGGTAGATCTTGTCACAACATGTTTCCAAACATGGTTTTACATCATCACATGACCAAACCAAGCCTAAAACAAGTGAGGCCTACACCGGGCTACCCCTGTCAGAAGAAAGTCTAGGGGGTAGATGATCTGAGGCCCGCGGATCAGGGTTCCGCAGGAAGAAGCGCTTCGGGGCATCGGAACACCTCCAAACCATGCATGTGACCCTAGAATGTATAATGAAGTGTGGTGGCATGATTAACACTCCTAACCCTGGTTCCCAAGTGTGACCCCCTTCGCAGACATGCGCTGTCCCCTAAAAACAAAGTGTCTGCAATGTGAGTATTAGGGGGAAGCTCCCCGTTTCGGTGAAACCGGGGTAGATCTTGTCACAACATGTTCCACAATATGGTTTTACATCATCACATGACCTAACCAAGCCTAAAACAATTGAGATCTACACCGGGCTACCCCTGTCAGAAGAAAGTCTAGGGGGGTAAACGATCCGAGGCCCGCGGATCAGGGTTCCGCAGGAAGAAGCGCTTCGGGGCATCGGAACACCTCCAAACCATGCATGTGACCCTAGGATGTGTAATGAAGTGTGGTGGCATGCTCAAAACTCCTAAACCTGGTTTCCAAGTGTGACCCCCTTCGCAGACATGCGCTGTCCCCTAAAAACAAAGTGTCTGCAATCTGAGTATTAGGGGGAAACTCCCCGTTTCGGTGAAACCGGGGTAGATCTTGTCACGATATGTTCCCAAACATGGTTTTACATCATCACATGACCTAACCAAGCCTAAAACAAGTGATTCCTACACCGGGCTACCCCTGTCAGAAGAAAGTCTAGGGGGTAGACGATCTGAGGCCCGCGGATCAGGCTTCCGCAGGAAGAAGCGCTTCAGGGCATCGGAACACCTCCAAACCATGCATGTGAACCTAGCATGTGTAATGAAGTGTGGTGGAAAGCTCAACACTCCTAAACCTGGTTCCCAAGTGTGACCCCCTTCGCAGACATGCGCTGTCCCCTAAAAACAAAGTGTCTGCAATTTGAGTATTAGGGGGAAACTCCCCGTTTCGGCGAAACCGGGGTAGATCTTGTCACAACATGTTCCCAAAAATGGTTTTACATCATCACATGACCTAACCAAGCCTAAAATAAGTGAGAGCTACACCGGGCTACCGCTGTCCGAAGTAAGTCTAGGGGCTAGACGATCCGAGGCCCACGGATCAGGGTTCCGCAGGAAGAAGCGCTTCGGGGCATCGCAACACCTCAAAACCATGAATGTGACCCTAGCATGTGTAATGAAGTGTGGTGGCATGCTCAAAACTCCTAAACCTGGTTCCCAAGTGTGACCCCCTTCGCGGACATGCGCTGTCCCCTAGAAACAAAGTGTCTGCATTCTGAGTATTAGGGGGAAACTCCCCGTTTCGGTGAAACCGGGGTAGATCTTGTCACATAATGTTACCTAACATGGTTTTACATCATCACATGACCTAACCAAGCCTAAAACAAGTGAGGCCTACACCGGGCTACCCCTGTCAGAAGAAAGTCTAGGGGGGTAGACGATCCGAGGCCCGTGGATCAGGGTTCCGTAGGAAGAAGCGCTTCGGGGCATCGGAACACCTCCAAACCATGCATGTGACCCTAGAATGTGTAGTGAAGTGTGGTGGCATGCTCAAAACTCCTAAAACTGGTTCCCAAGTGTGACCCCCTTCGCAGACATGCGCTGTCCCCTAAAAAGAAAGTGTCTGCAATCTGAGTATTAGGGGGAAACTCCCCGTTTCAGAGAAACCGGGGTAGATCTTGTCACAACATGTTCCCAAACATGGTTTTACATCATCACATGACCTAACCAAGCCTAAAACAAGTGAGAGATACAACGGGCTACCCCTGTCAGAAGAAAGTCTAGGGGGGTAGACGATCTGAGGCCCGCGGATCAGGGTTCCGGAGGAAGAAGCGCTTCGGGGCATTAGAACACCTCCAAACCATGCATGTGACCCTAGCATGTGTAATGAAGCGTGGTGGAATGCTCAAAACTCCTAAACCTGGTTCCCAAGTGTGACCCCCTTCGTAGACATGCGCTGTCCCCTAAAAACAAAGTGTCTGCAATCTGAGTATTAGGGGGAAACTCCCCATTTCGGTGAAACCGGGGTAGATCTTGTCAGAAAATGTTCCCAAACATGGTTTTACATCATCACATGACCTAAACAAGCCTAGAACAAGTGAGGCCTACACCGGGCTACCCCTGTCAGAAGAAAGTCTAGGGGGTAGACGATCCGAGGCCCGCGGATCAGGGTTCCGCAGGAAGAAGCGCTTCGGGGCATCGGAACACATCCAAACCATGCATGTGACCATAGCATGTGTAATGAAGTGTGGTGGCATGCTCAAAACTCCTAAACCTGGTTCCCAAGTGTGACCCCCTTCGCAGACATGCGCTGTCCCCTAAAAACAAAGTGTCTGCAATTTGAGTATTAGGGGGAAACTCGTGGTGGCATGCTCAAAACTCCTAAACCTGGTTCCCAAGTGTGACCCCCTTCACAGACATGCGCTGTCCCCTAAAAACAAAGTGTCTACAATCTCAGTATTAGGGGGAAACTCCCCGTTTCAGTGAAACCATGGTAGATCTTGTCACAACATGTTCCCAAACAAGTTTTTACATCATCACATGACCTAACCAAGCCTAAAACAAGTGAGGCCTACACTGGACTACCCCTGTTAGAAGAAAGTCTAGGGGAGTAGACGATCTGAGACCCGCGGATCAGGGTTCCGTAGGAACAAGCGCTTCGGGGCATCGGAACACCTCCAAACCATGCATGTGACCCTAGAATGTGTAATGAAGTGTGGTGGCATGCTCAAAACTCCTAAACCTGGTTCCCAAGTGTGACCCCCTTCGCAGACATGCGTTGTCCCCTAAAAACAAAGTGTCTGCAATCTGAGTATTAGGGGGAAACTCCCCGTTTCGGTGAAACCGGGGTAGATCTTGTCACAACATGTTCCCAAACATGGTTTTACATCATCATATGACCTAACCTAGCCTAAAACAAGTGAGTCCTAGACCGGGCTACCCCTGTCAGAAGAAAGTCTAGGGGGGTAGACGATCCAAGGCCCGCGGATCAGGGTTCCGCAGGAAGAAGCGCTTCGGGGCATCCGAACACCTCCAAACCATGCGGGTGACCCTAGCATGTGTAATGAAGTGTGGTGGCATGCTCAACACTCCTAACCCTGGTTCCCAAGTGTGACCCCCTTCGCAGACATGCGCTGTCCCCTAAAAACAAAGTGTCTGCAATTTGAGTATTAGGGGGAAACTCCCCGTTTCTGTGAAACCGGGGTAGATCTTGTCACAACATGTTCCCAAACATGGTTTTACATCATCACCTGACCTAACCAAGCCTAAAAGAAGTGAGAGCTACACCGGGCTACCCCTGTCAGCAGAAAATCTAGGAGGGTAGACGATCCGAGGCCCGCGGATCAGGGTTCCGCAGGAAGAAGCGCTTTGGGGCATCGGAACACCTCCAAACCATTCATGTGACCCTAGAATGTGTAATGAAGTGTGTTGGCATGCTCAAAACAACTAAACCTGGTTCCCAAGTGTGACCCCCTTCGCAGACATGCGCTGTCCCCTAAAAACAAAGTGTCTGCAATCTGAGTATTAGGGGGAAACTCCCCGTTTCGGTGAAACCGGGGTAGATCTTGTCACAACATGTTCCCAAACATGGTTTTACATCATCACATGACCTAACCAAGCCTAAAACAAGTGAGTCCTACACCGGGCTACCCCTGTCAGAAGAAAGTCTAGGGGGGTAGACGATCCGAGGCCCGCGGATCAGGCTTCCGCAGGAAGAAGCGCTTCAGGGCATCGGAACACCTCCAAACCATGCATGTGACCCTAGCATGTGTAATGAAGTGTGGTGGCAAGCTCAACACTCCTAAACCTGGTTCCCAAGTGTGACCCCCTTCACAGACATGCGCTGTCCCCTAAAAACAAAGTGTCTGCAATTTGAGTTTTAGGGGGGAACTCCCTGTTTCGGTGAAACCGGGGTAGATCTTGTCACAACATGTTCCCAAAAATGGTTTTACATCATCACATGACCTAACCAAGCCTAAAATAAGTGAGAGCTACACCGGGCTACCGCTGTCCGAAGTAAGTCTAGGGGGTAGACGTTTCGAGGCCCACGGATCAGGGTTCCGCAGGAAGAAGCGCTTCGGGGCATCGGAACACCTCAAAACCATGCATGTGACCCTAGCACGTGTAATGAAGTGTGGTGGCATGCTCAAAACTCCTAAACCTGGTTCCCAAGTGTGACCCTGTAACTACCTCGGTGAATTACGCTCTTAGTTAATGCCTGGATGAACGGAAGTGGTTAAAATAGTACGGTGGGGCCCAGGGCCACTCACGGTAGACCTTTCGGCCATCCTAACCACTTTCAGTCAACGGGACAAGAACAAGCGGCGTAATCGGCAGGCGAAGGGATCAACTACATACACAAATGAGTATGTATGCAAGCCACATACAACAGTACATCAGAGCCATTCCATCTAAAAGAAATAGAAATATTGCAACGCCATACGGCAAGATCCAAATATCCTAGATAGATATAATAATTTAGGATAGCTCCTCATACATCACACATCAGAGTATCAGGCAGAAGCGGAAAACAAGATCCGAGTACGGATAAGAAGCAAATTGGCATAAGATGCCTCATAAATAAACACATCCCGCCCACAGATCCCACGGATCCCCGTTCCCGGAATCTCTACACCGAATGATCGTTGCCAACATCATCTGTCTCTTCCACCCAGTATCCATCTTGCGGGTACACCTGTTCATCTGAATCAAACAATTTATCGTGTAAGACCCTAGGGGTACTCAGCAAGTCTTTATGCCACTAAAGGGGACACAACCTGGGGTGACGCAATTGCAGCAAAAGATAATACCTAACAATTATATAGAGACTCGCTATCCTCCCGCCTAACCAATGATAGACGGAACTCCGTGAATTAAGATCAACAGTTATAACAGTATAATTAACAGATCCATCCTCCTCCTCGCTTACCAACGAGGAAGCGGACGAACAACCCCCATCATCCGTTGGCAGTTTTATTAACCATTCCATGAGTATTGTTCTATTTACTAGTCCAGTACTTAGTCAATTTAAAAGCGGTACTTTAGTTATACTTGTCTATGATCGAGAAACTGTGCTCCAAGTCGTCCATAAGCGTGGACACGGCTTTCAGAAAGATTTACCCTGCAGGGGTGCACGAATAGCAACACACACTCGATCAACCTCGGAAAAACCAAATCAAAACCCAACGAGGCATTCACGACAAAGCAATCACAGGATTCAGAAATATTTCAGGGGGCCACCCCATTAAGCTACCCGCAACGAAGTTGGCCGGCTCCGAGACGGACCCAAGGTTTGTGTGGACGGCGGTAAACGACTGGGAACCCGAAAATGTGACTGGGCTTGTCGATACAGCAAAAACGTGTCACGATCCAGAACAGTACAGGTGCTCCTCGCGCAATCTTAAATAAAGCAGTAACATGGCATAAGTACAGAATAGTAATAAAGCCCCAAACTAATTGTGGCCCCAAGAAATAAGAATGAATCAAGCTCTGGCTCAGGGGGGGTCCATAAGGCCTCCCGGATGTGGATAGTGCGAATAGTCGAGGAACAGGAATCAAGTACTCGGGGTCCTACGGGACACAAGTGAGCAGGAAAAACCAAATAGAAGATATTGCTCACCGGTGCCTCTTTCATTAGTTATCCCATTACTACTCAGGTTATGTTGTTTAGGTACCTCATTATCCATCAGACACTCACATACCCTACTCATGCTTTTCTACGACTCGCATGGCTCAAACAATTCCTGTAGTAATGGCTCATGGGACCGGAACAAGCTTAGCGTGGTTTAATAGTAAAGGCTATGCAGTACTTGGGATTCAATTTAATGCAATCGCGACTCAATGATGCAAGAATAAGATAGAGGCAATAGGTACTGTATGTATGCAAGCATGTGGTAGTGCTTGCCTGGCAGCTCAGTTGAAGCGAGAGATGGATCTGGGTAATACTCCTGTGATTCCTGGTAATTCTCCTGCTGGGCGTCTATTCGAAGAAGAACCAAACAAACAAGGGCCAACATAAATAAAGTGCACAAGCATATGAATTAAATTGCAACAAGCAACCAAGCATGCCATGATGAATGATGCACAATTACATGGCATTAAAGTAGCATGGCAAAGGTGAGGTGTGGATACAAGAAATAAAGCACTTTATTATTTATTTGCCCAAGTTTTATTGTCATAAACAGTTCAGATTTTTAATGACAACATGATGCATGCTTCAATTCAGAACAAGGACTACATAGATAGAACGGGCTCGTCGCGCTGATCGATTTAGACATATTATTTGTTAAATTTGGAATTATAAAACAAAAGTTATTAATTAATTAAGTAAAAGGGCATTTTCGTGTAATTTTAATCAACTCGAAATTTAAAGTGTTCAAAATATATTTTGAAGGGCATATTTGAATTCCTCTCATTTTTCTGATTCTAAAACATATATTATATGTAATATTTAGATTTGTATTTTAAAAATCATTTAAATCTGAAAAGAATTTGAATTTAAATCAATTTGAAAAGATATGAATAAAAACAGACTCAGGGAAAAACTTTTTATACCCAGGAAAAATTGACCCCAGACAATGACAGGTGGGGACACCGCGGACTGGGGCCACACGCGCGAGAAAACGCGTTTTGCACGCGGACTGGGCTAGCCGCGGACGCTGACAGGCGGGGCCAACTGGCGCAGGGGCCACGTGCCAGCGTGAGGCTGTCAGGGGCTGACAGGTGGGTCGCCGGCTGGACCACGGGTTGCGGCCGGGAAAAGCCGAGGGGGTTTCGGTAAAACTGACAAGGCGGCTGACTAGTGGGCCAGGCGATACCGCGGGTTGAGGAAAATAAAAAGGTGGGGGGCTTTTTAGAAAATGACAACGGGCCCGTACTGTTTATCGTCTTCGACGCGTCTGACGCAAATCCGGCGCGCGGCGCGGGGCGGGGACTCGAACCGGGGACGAGGGCGTGCGCGCGGAGGGGTCTAGCCAGTGCGGCTGGCTCGGGTAGCTGTCAGGAGGGTAGCGGGGGACTAGATAGGGCTTGCGCGGCGCGGAAAACCCGTAGAAGACGGCGAGCTCTGGCGCACGGTGAGCGCTCGACCAAACGCACGGCGAGGCTATAGCGGTACGGTGAGGCGGAGGTTGTCAGGGAGAGGGAGATGCTCACCGCGAGTTGCCTGGTGGTGTTGGATCGGCGCGAGGAGCGGCGAGGCGTCGGGGATGCAGGCGCTCCGTCGACTAGGGTTTCCTGCAGGGCGGCGAGGCGCGGGGTTGCTGGGGAGCTTCTCCTTCGCGTAGGCGCGGTCAGGGTGATGCAGTAGGGCTTCCTCGGTCGCCTAGGCCACCTCCAGGTCAAGCGCGCCGGCAGGATCGTCGGGGCGAGGTGGTTGCTGGCGGCGACCGCTGTCGGCTGCTGGTGGTTGGAGAGGAAGGAGGGGAAGAAGGGGGCGTCTCGGGGTGGATCTGGGCGAGCTCTGGGAGACGTGAGGAGAGAGGAAAAGGAGGAAAAGGGAGGGGAGAGGGAGGCGTGCACGGCAGGAAAAGGTGGACTCGGTTCCACCTTTTCTCCTCCTCCTCGCCGAGCACATGGGCGAGCTGGCTGGGGCTGGACCTGGGACTGCAGGTGGACCAGGGCAGGGCGAGAGAGACGGCAGGGTGGGGCTGGCACGAGGGAGAGAGAAGAGAGGGAGGGACTAGCTCGGGCTAGGGTTAGATGGTGGTCTCGGGTTAGGTTTAGCTAGGGTTAGGGTTAGGGTGTGGCTTAGCTTAGAGAGAGGAGGGGCTAACTGAGGTGTGGGCCAGGTGGTCATGCTAGGGAGAGAGAGGAGAGGATTAGAGTTATGGTTTAGTAGAAAATTAGAGAGAGAGAGAACTAGCTAGGTTAGGTTTTATTAGGTTTTAGATTTTCATTTTTGATTATGAGGCCAAAACAAGAAGATCCATGGGGCTTGAGCTTGCATGATCTAATGTGGAAGAGAGACAAGAAAGAAAGAAAGAGGAAGAAAAGAATTAGGTGGAGAGGTTCTCATATGATCATATATGTAGAAAAAGAATAAAATAAAAGAAAAGAAAAAAATGTGGATAAGACCATCCCAAGTGGAGCATGGTGGAGGCTAGAATGATCATGAGGTGGAGGTGAAAAGAATTCTAAGAGAAAGAAAAAAAAGAATTATGGGGTAAGCCTCATATGGTCCATGCATGGTGAAATAATACTAAAAGAAGATTATATGGTTGTGACTAAGGAGAGGTGGAGTGGTAGGAGATGGTTTCCAAGATAGGATCCCTTAAATCAAAGAAAAACAATGGGGTAAAAAGGTGGTGAAGGAGTTTGCATGGCCCATGCAAAATAATAATGCCATGAATTATTTTGTGAAAACATTATTAATATGATGGCATTAATCTTTTGCATTTCCAAGAAGTGGAATAAAACCAAGCACAAGAATTAAAGGGGATCCACCCTATTGCCCATGAGCTCATAAAACCCCAATAAAGGCAAACAAACTCATGATCTAGTAGGATGGTGTAATTATAAAGTGGTAGAAAGAAAGGTGGTGGAATTGAAATTAAAGATATGCCCCCAACTCAACTTGGGCATTTAAACAATATATCAATAACCAAATACAATATCAAGAGGCAAATACAATTACTAATGCATGTGAGAGAAGAACCAAAAGAAAAGGAGTTTTATATGATGCTCAAATGCAAGGTGGCATGATGACATGAGCATGATATAATTATGATGCAACAATAATATATATGAAGTATCCAATATCTTACTAGGACAAGTAGCATTACAATTGTTAGACAACTGGGATGCTACAGACCCCCTTCGCGGACATGCGCTGTCCCCTAAAAACAAAGTGTCTGCATTCTGAGTATTAGGGGGAAACTCCCCGTTTCGGTGAAACCGGGGTAGATCTTGTCACAACATGTTCCCTAACATGGTTTTACATCATCACATGACCTAACCAAGCATAAAACAAGTGAGAGATACAACGGGCTACCCCTGTCAGAAGAAAGTCTAGGGGGGTAGATGATCTGAGGCCCGCGGATCAGGGTTCCGCATGAAGAAGCGCTTCGGGGCATCGGAACACCTCCAAACCATGCATGTGACCCTAGCATGTGTAATGAAGTGTGGTGGCATGCTCAAAACTCCTAAACCTGGTTCCCAGTGTGACCCCCTTCGCAGACATGCGCTGTCCCCTAAAAACAAAGTGTCTGCAATCGAGTATTAGGGGGAAACTCCCCGTTTCGGTGAAACCGGGGTAGATCTTGTCACGACATGTTCCCAAACATGGTTTTACATCATCACATGACCTAACCAAGCCTAAAACAAGAGAGGGCTACACCGGGCTACCCCTGTCAGAAGAAAGTCTAGGGGGGTAGACGATCCGAGGCCCGCGGATCGGGGTTCCGCAGGAAGAAGCGCTTCGAGGCATCCGAACACCTCCAAACCATGCATGTGACCCTAGAATGTGTAATGAAGTGTGGTGGCATGCTCAAAAATCCTAAACCTGGTTCCCAAGTGTGACCCCCTTCGTAGACATGCGCTGTCCCCTAAAAACAAAGTGTCTGCAATCTGAGTATTAGGGGGAAACTCCCCGTTTCGGTGAAACCGGGGTAGATCTTGTCATAACATGTTCCCAAACATGGTTTTACATCATCACATGACCTAACCAAGCCTAAAACAAGTGAGTCCTACACGGGGCTACCCCTGTCAGAAGAAAGTCTAGGGGGTAGATGATCTGAGGCCCACGGATCAGGGTTCCGCAGGAAGAAGCGCTTCGAGGCATCGGAACACCTCAAAACCATGCATGTGACCCTAGCATGTGTAATGAAGTGTGGTGGCATGCTCAAAACTCCTAAACCTGGTTCCCAAGTGTGACCCCCTTCGCAGACATGCGCTGTCCCCTAAAAACAAAGTGTCTGCAATTCTGAGTATTAGGGGGAAACTCCCCGTTTCGGTGAAACCGGGGTAGATCTTGTCACAACATGTTCCCTAACATGGTTTTACATCATCACATGACCTAACCAAGCCTAAAACAAGTGAGAGCTACACAGGGCTACCCCTGTCAGAAGAAAGTCTAGGGGGGTAGACGATCCGAGGCCCGCGGATCAGGGTTCCGCAGGAAGAAGCGCTTCGGGGCATCGGAACACCTCCAAACCATGCATGTGACCCTAGCATGTGTAATGAAGTGTGGTGGCATGCTCAAAACTCCTAAACCTGGTTCCCAAGTGTGACCCCCTTCGCAGACATGCGATGTCCCCTAAAAACAAAGTGTCTGCAATCTGAGTATTAGGGGGAAACTCCCCGTTTCGGTGAAACCGGGGTAGATCTTGTCACGACATGTTCCCAAACATGGTTTTACATCATCACATGACCTAACCAAGCCTAAAACAAGTAGAGGGCTACACCGGGCTACCCCTGTCAGAAGAAAGTCTAGGGGGGTAGACGATCTGAGGCCCGCGGATCAGGGTTCCGCAGGAAGAAGCGCTTCGAGGCATCGGAACACCTCCAAACCATGCATGTGACCCTAGAATGTGTAATGAAGTGTGGTGGCATGCTCAAAACTCCTAAACCTGGTTCCCAAGTGTGACCCCCTTCGTCAGACATGCGCTGTCCCCTAAAAACAAAGTGTCTGCAATCTGAGTATTAGGGGGAAACTCCCCGTTTCGGTGAAACCGGGGTAGATCTTGTCATAACATGTTCCCAAACATGGTTTTACATCATCACATGACCTAACCAAGCCTAAAACAAGTGAGTCCTACACCGGGCTACCCCTGTCAGAAGAAAGTCTAGGGGGGTAGAAGATCCGAGGCC
Organism: Avena eriantha; assembly: GCA_910589775.1. Classification (NCBI taxonomy): domain Eukaryota; kingdom Viridiplantae; phylum Streptophyta; class Magnoliopsida; order Poales; family Poaceae; genus Avena; species Avena eriantha. The sequence continues at coordinate 25,986 of CAJUXJ010001493.1, forward strand.
CGCGGATCAGGGCTTCCGCAGGAAGAAGCGCTTCAGGGCATCGGAACACCTCCAAACCATGCATGTGACCCTAGCATGTGTAATGAAGTGTGGTGGCAATGCTCAACACTCCTAAACCTGGTTCCCAAGTGTGACCCCCTTCGTAGACATGCGCTGTCCCCTAAAAACAAAGTGTCTGCAATTTGAGTATTAGGGGGAAACTCCCCGTTTCGGTGAAACCGGGGTAGATCTTGTCACAACATGTTCCCAAACATGGTTTTACATCATCACATGACCTAACCAAGCCTAAAATAAGTGAGAGCTACACCGGGCTACCGCTGTCAGAAGTAAGTCTAGGGGGTAGACGATCCGAGGCCCGCGGATCAGGGTTCCGCAGGAAGAAGCGCTTCGGGGCATCGGAACACCTCCAAACCATGCATGTGACCCTAGCATGTGTAATGAAGTGTGGTGGCATGCTCAAAACTCCTAAACCTGGTTCCCAAGTGTGACCCCCTTCGCGACATGCGCTGTCCCCTAAAAACAAAGTGTCTGCATTCTGAGTATTAGGGGGAAACTCCCCGTTTCGGTGAAACCGGGGTAGATCTTGTCACAACATGTTCCCTAACATGGTTTTACATCATCACATGACCTAACCAAGCCTAAAACAAGTGAGAGCTACACCGGGCTACCCCTGTCAGAAGAAAGTCTAGGGGGGTAGACGATCCGAGGCCCGCGGATCAGGGTTCCGCAGGAAGAAGCGCTTCGGGGCATCGGAACACCTCCAAACCATGCATGTGACCCTAGCATGTGTAATGAAGTGTGGTGGCATGCTCAAAACTCCTAAACCTGGTTCCCAAGTGTGACCCCCTTCGCAGACATGCGCTGTCCCCTAAAAACAAAGTGTCTGCAATCTGAGTATTAGGGGGAAACTCCCCGTTTCGGTGAAACCGGGGTAGATCTTGTCACAACATGTTCCCAAACATGGTTTTACATCATCACATGACCTAACCAAGCCTAAAACAAGATGAGGGCTACACCGGGCTACCCCTGTCAGAAGAAAGTCTAGGGGGGTAGACGATCTGAGGCCCGCGGATCAGGGTTCCGCAGGAAGAAGCGCTTCGAGGGCATCGGAACACCTCCAAACCATGCATGTGACCCTAGCATGTGTAATGAAGTGTGGTGGCATGCTCAAAACTCCTAAACCTGGTTCCCAAGTGTGACCCCCTTCGCAGACATGCGCTTGTCCCCTAAAAACAAAGTGTCTGCAATCTGAGTATTAGGGGGAAACTCCCCGTTTCGGTGAAACCGGGGTAGATCTTGTCACAACATGTTCCCAAACATGGTTTTACATCATCACATGACCTAACCAAGCCTAAAACAAGTGAGAGCTACACCGGGCTACCCCTGTCAGAAGAAAGTCTAGGGGGTAGACGATCCGAGGCCCGCGGATCAGGGTTCCGCAGGAAGAAGCGCTTCGGGGCATCGGAACACCTCCAAACCATGCATGTGACCCTAGCATGTGTAATGAAGTGTGGTGGCATGCTCAAAACTCCTAAACCTGGTTCCCAAGTGTGACCCCCTTCGCAGACATGCGCTGTCCCCTAAAAACAAAGTGTCTGCAATCTGAGTATTAGGGGGAAACTCCCCGTTTCGGTGAAACCGGGGTAGATCTTGTCACAACATGTTCCCAAACATGGTTTTACATCATCACATGACCTAACCAAGCCTAAAACAAGTGAGGCCTACACCGGGCTACCCCTGTCAGAAGAAAGTCTAGGGGGGTAGACGATCCGAGGCCCGCGGATCAGGGTTCCGCAGGAAGAAGCGCTTCGAGGCATCGGAACACCTCCAAACCATGCATGTGACCCTAGCATGTGTAATGAAGTGTGGTGGCATGCTCAAAACTCCTAAACCTGGTTCCCAAGTGTGACCCCCTTCGCAGACATGCGCTGTCCCCTAAAAACAAAGTGTCTGCAATCTGAGTATTAGGGGGAAACTCCCCGTTTCGGTGAAACCGGGGTAGATCTTGTCACAACATGTTCCCAAACATGGTTTTACATCATCACATGACCTAACCAAGCCTAAAACAAGTGAGGCCTACACCGGGCTACCCCTGTCAGAAGAAAGTCTAGGGGGGTAGACGATCCGAGGCCCGCGGATCAGGGTTCCGCAGGAAGAAGCGCTTCGGGGCATCGGAACACCTCCAAACCATGCATGTGACCCTAGAATGTGTAATGAAGTGTGGTGGCATGCTCAAAACTCCTAACCTGGTTCCCAAGTGTGACCCCCTTCGCAGACATGCGCTGTCCCCTAAAAACAAAGTGTCTGCAATCTGAGTATTAGGGGGAAACTCCCCGTTTCGGTGAAACCGGGGTAGATCTTGTCACAACATGTTCCCAAACATGGTTTTACATCATCACATGACCTAACCAAGCCTAAAACAAGTGAGAGCTACACCGGGCTACCCCTGTCAGAAGAAAGTCTAGGGGGGTAGACGATCCGAGGCCCGCGGATCAGGGTTCCGCAGGAAGAAGCGCTTCGGGGCATCGGAACACCTCCAAACCATGCATGTGACCCTAGCATGTGTAATGAAGTGTGGTGGCATGCTCAAAACTCCTAAACCTGGTTCCCAAGTGTGACCCCCTTCGCAGACATGCGCTGTCCCCTAAAAACAAAGTGTCTGCAATCTGAGTATTAGGGGGAAACTCCCCGTTTCGGTGAAACCGGGGTAGATCTTGTCACAACATGTTCCCAAACATGGTTTTACATCATCACATGACCTAACCAAGCCTAAAACAAGTGAGGCCTACACCGGGCTACCCCTGTCAGAAGAAAGTCTAGGGGGGTAGACGATCCGAGGCCCGCGGATCAGGGTTCCGCAGGAAGAAGCGCTTCGGGGCATCGGAACACCTCCAAACCATGCATGTGACCCTAGCATGTGTAATGAAGTGTGGTGGCATGCTCAAAACTCCTAAACCTGGTTCCCAAGTGTGACCCCCTTCGCAGACATGCGCTGTCCCCTAAAAACAAAGTGTCTGCAATCTGAGTATTAGGGGGAAACTCCCCGTTTCGGTGAAACCGGGGTAGATCTTGTCACAACATGTTCCCAAACATGGTTTTACATCATCACATGACCTAACCAAGCCTAAAACAAGTGAGAGCTACACCGGGCTACCCCTGTCAGAAGAAAGTCTAGGGGGGTAGACGATCCGAGGCCCGCGGATCAGGGTTCCGCAGGAAGAAGCGCTTCGGGGCATCGGAACACCTCCAAACCATGCATGTGACCCTAGAATGTGTAATGAAGTGTGGTGGCATGCTCAAAACTCCTAAACCTGGTTCCCAAGTGTGACCCCCTTCGCAGACATGCGCTGTCCCCTAAAAACAAAGTGTCTGCAATCTGAGTATTAGGGGGAAACTCCCCGTTTCGGTGAAACCGGGGTAGATCTTGTCACAACATGTTCCCAAACATGGTTTTACATCATCACATGACCTAACCAAGCCTAAAACAAGTGAGGCCTACACCGGGCTACCCCTGTCAGAAGAAAGTCTAGGGGGTAGACGATCTGAGGCCCGCGGATCAGGGTTCCGCAGGAAGAAGCGCTTCGGGGCATCGGAACACCTCCAAACCATGCATGTGACCCTAGCATGTGTAATGAAGTGTGGTGGCATGCTCAAAACTCCTAAACCTGGTTCCCAAGTGTGACCCCCTTCGCAGACATGCGCTGTCCCCTAAAAACAAAGTGTCTGCAATCTGAGTATTAGGGGGAAACTCCCCGTTTCGGTGAAACCGGGGTAGATCTTGTCACAACATGTTCCCAAACATGGTTTTACATCATCACATGACCTAACCAAGCCTAAAACAAGTGAGAGCTACACCGGGCTACCCCTGTCAGAAGAAAGTCTAGGGGGTAGACGATCTGAGGCCCGCGGATCAGGGTTCCGCAGGAAGAAGCGCTTCGGGGCATCGGAACACCTCCAAACCATGCATGTGACCCTAGCATGTGTAATGAAGTGTGGTGGCATGCTCAAAACTCCTAAACCTGGTTCCCAAGTGTGACCCCCTTCGCAGACATGCGCTGTCCCCTAAAAACAAAGTGTCTGCAATTCTGAGTATTAGGGGGAAACTCCCCGTTTCGGTGAAACCGGGGTAGATCTTGTCACAACATGTTCCCAAACATGGTTTTACATCATCACATGACCTAACCAAGCCTAAAACAAGTGAGGCCTACACCGGGCTACCCCTGTCAGAAGAAAGTCTAGGGGGGTAGACGATCCGAGGCCCGCGGATCAGGGTTCCGCAGGAAGAAGCGCTTCGGGGCATCGGAACACCTCCAAACCATGCATGTGACCCTAGCATGTGTAATGAAGTGTGGTGGCATGCTCAAAACTCCTAAACCTGGTTCCCAAGTGTGACCCCCTTCGCAGACATGCGCTGTCCCCTAAAAACAAAGTGTCTGCAATTCTGAGTATTAGGGGGAAACTCCCCGTTTCGGTGAAACCGGGGTAGATCTTGTCACAACATGTTCCCAAACATGGTTTTACATCATCACATGACCTAACCAAGCCTAAAACAAGTGAGAGCTACACCGGGCTACCCCTGTCAGAAGAAAGTCTAGGGGGGTAGACGATCCGAGGCCCGCGGATCAGGGTTCCGCAGGAAGAAGCGCTTCGGGGCATCGGAACACCTCCAAACCATGCATGTGACCCTAGCATGTGTAATGAAGTGTGGTGGCATGCTCAAAACTCCTAAACCTGGTTCCCAAGTGTGACCCCCTTCGCAGACATGCGCTGTCCCCTAAAAACAAAGTGTCTGCAATCTGAGTATTAGGGGGAAACTCCCCGTTTCGGTGAAACCGGGGTAGATCTTGTCACAACATGTTCCCAAACATGGTTTTACATCATCACATGACCTAACCAAGCCTAAAACAAGTGAGGCCTACACCGGGCTACCCCTGTCAGAAGAAAGTCTAGGGGGGTAGACGATCCGAGGCCCGCGGATCAGGGTTCCGCAGGAAGAAGCGCTTCGGGGCATCGGAACACCTCCAAACCATGCATGTGACCCTAGCATGTGTAATGAAGTGTGGTGGCATGCTCAAAACTCCTAAACCTGGTTCCCAAGTGTGACCCCCTTCGCAGACATGCGCTGTCCCCTAAAAACAAAGTGTCTGCAATCTGAGTATTAGGGGGAAACTCCCCGTTTCGGTGAAACCGGGGTAGATCTTGTCACAACATGTTCCCAACATGGTTTTACATCATCACATGACCTAACCAAGCCTAAAACAAGTGAGGCCTACACCGGGCTACCCCTGTCAGAAGAAAGTCTAGGGGGGTAGACGATCCTGAGGCCCGCGGATCAGGGTTCCGCAGGAAGAAGCGCTTCGGGGCATCGGAACACCTCCAAACCATGCATGTGACCCTAGCATGTGTAATGAAGTGTGGTGGCATGCTCAAAACTCCTAAACCTGGTTCCCAAGTGTGACCCCCTTCGCAGACATGCGCTGTCCCCTAAAAACAAAGTGTCTGCAATCTGAGTATTAGGGGGAAACTCCCCGTTTCGGTGAAACCGGGGTAGATCTTGTCACAACATGTTCCCAAACATGGTTTTACATCATCACATGACCTAACCAAGCCTAAAACAAGTGAGATCTACACCGGGCTACCCCTGTCAGAAGAAAGTCTAGGGGGTAGACGATCCGAGGCCCGCGGATCAGGGTTCCGCAGGAAGAAGCGCTTCGGGGCATCGGAACACCTCCAAACCATGCATGTGACCCTAGCATGTGTAATGAAGTGTGGTGGCATGCTCAACACTCCTAAACCTGGTTCCCAAGTGTGACCCCCTTCGCAGACATGCGCTGTCCCCTAAAAACAAAGTGTCTGCAATTCTGAGTATTAGGGGGAAACTCCCCGTTTCGGTGAAACCGGGGTAGATCTTGTCACAACATGTTCCCAAACATGGTTTTACATCATCACATGACCTAACCAAGCCTAAAACAAGTGAGAGCTACACCGGGCTACCCCTGTCAGAAGAAAGTCTAGGGGGGTAGACGATCCGAGGCCCGCGGATCAGGGTTCCGCAGGAAGAAGCGCTTCGGGGCATCGGAACACCTCCAAACCATGCATGTGACCCTAGCATGTGTAATGAAGTGTGGTGGCATGCTCAAAACTCCTAAACCTGGTTCCCAAGTGTGACCCCCTTCGCAGACATGCGCTGTCCCCTAAAAACAAAGTGTCTGCAATCTGAGTATTAGGGGGAAACTCCCCGTTTCGGTGAAACCGGGGTAGATCTTGTCACAACATGTTCCCAAACATGGTTTTACATCATCACATGACCTAACCAAGCCTAAAACAAGTGAGAGCTACACCGGGCTACCCCTGTCAGAAGAAAGTCTAGGGGGGTAGACGATCCGAGGCCCGCGGATCAGGGTTCCGCAGGAAGAAGCGCTTCGGGGCATCGGAACACCTCCAAACCATGCATGTGACCCTAGCATGTGTAATGAAGTGTGGTGGCATGCTCAAAACTCCTAAACCTGGTTCCCAAGTGTGACCCCCTTCGCAGACATGCGCTGTCCCCTAAAAACAAAGTGTCTGCAATCTGAGTATTAGGGGGAAACTCCCCGTTTCGGTGAAACCGGGGTAGATCTTGTCACAACATGTTCCCAAACATGGTTTTACATCATCACATGACCTAACCAAGCCTAAAACAAGTGAGAGCTACACCGGGCTACCCCTGTCAGAAGAAAGTCTAGGGGGGTAGACGATCCGAGGCCCGCGGATCAGGGTTCCGCAGGAAGAAGCGCTTCGGGGCATCGGAACACCTCCAAACCATGCATGTGACCCTAGAATGTGTAATGAAGTGTGGTGGCATGCTCAAAACTCCTAAACCTGGTTCCCAAGTGTGACCCCCTTCGCAGACATGCGCTGTCCCCTAAAAACAAAGTGTCTGCAATCTGAGTATTAGGGGGAAACTCCCCGTTTCGGTGAAACCGGGGTAGATCTTGTCACAACATGTTCCCAAACATGGTTTTACATCATCACATGACCTAACCAAGCCTAAAACAAGTGAGGCCTACACCGGGCTACCCCTGTCAGAAGAAAGTCTAGGGGGTAGACGATCCGAGGCCCGCGGATCAGGGTTCCGCAGGAAGAAGCGCTTCGGGGCATCGGAACACCTCCAAACCATGCATGTGACCCTAGCATGTGTAATGAAGTGTGGTGGCATGCTCAAAACTCCTAAACCTGGTTCCCAAGTGTGACCCCCTTCGCAGACATGCGCTGTCCCCTAAAAACAAAGTGTCTGCAATTTGAGTATTAGGGGGAAACTCCCCGTTTCGGTGAAACCGGGGTAGATCTTGTCACAACATGTTCCCAAACATGGTTTTACATCATCACATGACCTAACCAAGCCTAAAACAAGTGAGAGCTACACCGGGCTACCCCTGTCAGAAGAAAGTCTAGGGGGGTAGACGATCCGAGGCCCGCGGATCAGGGTTCCGCAGGAAGAAGCGCTTCGGGGCATCGGAACACCTCCAAACCATGCATGTGACCCTAGCATGTGTAATGAAGTGTGGTGGCATGCTCAAAACTCCTAAACCTGGTTCCCAAGTGTGACCCCCTTCGCAGACATGCGCTGTCCCCTAAAAACAAAGTGTCTGCAATCTGAGTATTAGGGGGAAACTCCCCGTTTCGGTGAAACCGGGGTAGATCTTGTCACAACATGTTCCCAAACATGGTTTTACATCATCACATGACCTAACCAAGCCTAAAACAAGTGAGGCCTACACCGGGCTACCCCTGTCAGAAGAAAGTCTAGGGGGTAGACGATCCGAGGCCCGCGGATCAGGGTTCCGCAGGAAGAAGCGCTTCGGGGCATCGGAACACCTCCAAACCATGCATGTGACCCTAGCATGTGTAATGAAGTGTGGTGGCATGCTCAAAACTCCTAAACCTGGTTCCCAAGTGTGACCCCCTTCGCAGACATGCGCTGTCCCCTAAAAACAAAGTGTCTGCAATCTGAGTATTAGGGGGAAACTCCCCGTTTCGGTGAAACCGGGGTAGATCTTGTCACAACATGTTCCCAAACATGGTTTTACATCATCACATGACCTAACCAAGCCTAAAACAAGTGAGAGCTACACCGGGCTACCCCTGTCAGAAGAAAGTCTAGGGGGGTAGACGATCCGAGGCCCGCGGATCAGGGTTCCGCAGGAAGAAGCGCTTCGGGGCATCGGAACACCTCCAAACCATGCATGTGACCCTAGAATGTGTAATGAAGTGTGGTGGCATGCTCAAAACTCCTAAACCTGGTTCCCAAGTGTGACCCCCTTCGCAGACATGCGCTGTCCCCTAAAAACAAAGTGTCTGCAATCTGAGTATTAGGGGGAAACTCCCCGTTTCGGTGAAACCGGGGTAGATCTTGTCACAACATGTTCCCAAACATGGTTTTACATCATCACATGACCTAACCAAGCCTAAAACAAGTGAGAGCCTACACCGGGCTACCCCTGTCAGAAGAAAGTCTAGGGGGGTAGACGATCCGAGGCCCGCGGATCAGGGTTCCGCAGGAAGAAGCGCTTCGGGGCATCGGAACACCTCCAAACCATGCATGTGACCCTAGCATGTGTAATGAAGTGTGGTGGCATGCTCAAAACTCCTAAACCTGGTTCCCAAGTGTGACCCCCTTCGCAGACATGCGCTGTCCCCTAAAAACAAAGTGTCTGCAATCTGAGTATTAGGGGGAAACTCCCCGTTTCGGTGAAACCGGGGTAGATCTTGTCACAACATGTTCCCAAACATGGTTTTACATCATCACATGACCTAACCAAGCCTAAAACAAGTGAGAGCTACACCGGGCTACCCCTGTCAGAAGAAAGTCTAGGGGGGTAGACGATCCGAGGCCCGCGGATCAGGGTTCCGCAGGAAGAAGCGCTTCGGGGCATCGGAACACCTCCAAACCATGCATGTGACCCTAGCATGTGTAATGAAGTGTGGTGGCATGCTCAAAACTCCTAAACCTGGTTCCCAAGTGTGACCCCCTTCGCAGACATGCGCTGTCCCCTAAAAACAAAGTGTCTGCAATCTGAGTATTAGGGGGAAACTCCCCGTTTCGGTGAAACCGGGGTAGATCTTGTCACAACATGTTCCCAAACATGGTTTTACATCATCACATGACCTAACCAAGCCTAAAACAAGTGAGAGCTACACCGGGCTACCCCTGTCAGAAGAAAGTCTAGGGGGGTAGACGATCCGAGGCCCGCGGATCAGGGTTCCGCAGGAAGAAGCGCTTCGGGGCATCGGAACACCTCCAAACCATGCATGTGACCCTAGCATGTGTAATGAAGTGTGGTGGCATGCTCAAAACTCCTAAACCTGGTTCCCAAGTGTGACCCCCTTCGCAGACATGCGCTGTCCCCTAAAAACAAAGTGTCTGCAATTCTGAGTATTAGGGGGAAACTCCCCGTTTCGGTGAAACCGGGGTAGATCTTGTCACAACATGTTCCCAAACATGGTTTTACATCATCACATGACCTAACCAAGCCTAAAACAAGTGAGAGCTACACCGGGCTACCCCTGTCAGAAGAAAGTCTAGGGGGGTAGACGATCCGAGGCCCGCGGATCAGGGTTCCGCAGGAAGAAGCGCTTCGGGGCATCGGAACACCTCCAAACCATGCATGTGACCCTAGCATGTGTAATGAAGTGTGGTGGCATGCTCAAAACTCCTAAACCTGGTTCCCAAGTGTGACCCCCTTCGCAGACATGCGCTGTCCCCTAAAAACAAAGTGTCTGCAATCTGAGTATTAGGGGGAAACTCCCCGTTTCGGTGAAACCGGGGTAGATCTTGTCACAACATGTTCCCAAACATGGTTTTACATCATCACATGACCTAACCAAGCCTAAAACAAGTGAGGCCTACACCGGGCTACCCCTGTCAGAAGAAAGTCTAGGGGGGTAGACGATCCGAGGCCCGCGGATCAGGGTTCCGCAGGAAGAAGCGCTTCGGGCATCGGAACACCTCCAAACCATGCATGTGACCCTAGCATGTGTAATGAAGTGTGGTGGCATGCTCAAAACTCCTAAACCTGGTTCCCAAGTGTGACCCCCTTCGCAGACATGCGCTGTCCCCTAAAAACAAAGTGTCTGCAATCTGAGTATTAGGGGGAAACTCCCCGTTTCGGTGAAACCGGGGTAGATCTTGTCACAACATGTTCCCAAACATGGTTTTACATCATCACATGACCTAACCAAGCCTAAAACAAGTGAGAGCTACACCGGGCTACCCCTGTCAGAAGAAAGTCTAGGGGGGTAGACGATCCGAGGCCCGCGGATCAGGGTTCCGCAGGAAGAAGCGCTTCGGGGCATCGGAACACCTCCAAACCATGCATGTGACCCTAGCATGTGTAATGAAGTGTGGTGGCATGCTCAAAACTCCTAAACCTGGTTCCCAAGTGTGACCCCCTTCGCAGACATGCGCTGTCCCCTAAAAACAAAGTGTCTGCAATCTGAGTATTAGGGGGAAACTCCCCGTTTCGGTGAAACCGGGGTAGATCTTGTCACAACATGTTCCCAAACATGGTTTTACATCATCACATGACCTAACCAAGCCTAAAACAAGTGAGGCCTACACCGGGCTACCCCTGTCAGAAGAAAGTCTAGGGGGGTAGACGATCCGAGGCCCGCGGATCAGGGTTCCGCAGGAAGAAGCGCTTCGGGGCATCGGAACACCTCCAAACCATGCATGTGACCCTAGCATGTGTAATGAAGTGTGGTGGCATGCTCAAAACTCCTAAACCTGGTTCCCAAGTGTGACCCCCTTCGCAGACATGCGCTGTCCCCTAAAAACAAAGTGTCTGCAATCTGAGTATTAGGGGGAAACTCCCCGTTTCGGTGAAACCGGGGTAGATCTTGTCACAACATGTTCCCAAACATGGTTTTACATCATCACATGACCTAACCAAGCCTAAAACAAGTGAGAGCTACACCGGGCTACCCCTGTCAGAAGAAAGTCTAGGGGGTAGACGATCCGAGGCCCGCGGATCAGGGTTCCGCAGGAAGAAGCGCTTCGGGGCATCGGAACACCTCCAAACCATGCATGTGACCCTAGCATGTGTAATGAAGTGTGGTGGCATGCTCAAAACTCCTAAACCTGGTTCCCAAGTGTGACCCCCTTCGCAGACATGCGCTGTCCCCTAAAAACAAAGTGTCTGCAATCTGAGTATTAGGGGGAAACTCCCCGTTTCGGTGAAACCGGGGTAGATCTTGTCACAACATGTTCCCAAACATGGTTTTACATCATCACATGACCTAACCAAGCCTAAAACAAGTGAGAGCTACACCGGGCTACCCCTGTCAGAAGAAAGTCTAGGGGGGTAGACGATCCGAGGCCCGCGGATCAGGGTTCCGCAGGAAGAAGCGCTTCGGGGCATCGGAACACCTCCAAACCATGCATGTGACCCTAGCATGTGTAATGAAGTGTGGTGGCATGCTCAAAACTCCTAAACCTGGTTCCCAAGTGTGACCCCCTTCGCAGACATGCGCTGTCCCCTAAAAACAAAGTGTCTGCAATTGAGTATTAGGGGGAAACTCCCCGTTTCGGTGAAACCGGGGTAGATCTTGTCACAACATGTTCCCAAACATGGTTTTACATCATCACATGACCTAACCAAGCCTAAAACAAGTGAGAGCTACACCGGGCTACCCCTGTCAGAAGAAAGTCTAGGGGGGTAGACGATCCGAGGCCCGCGGATCAGGGTTCCGCAGGAAGAAGCGCTTCGGGGCATCGGAACACCTCCAAACCATGCATGTGACCCTAGCATGTGTAATGAAGTGTGGTGGCATGCTCAAAACTCCTAAACCTGGTTCCCAAGTGTGACCCCCTTCGCAGACATGCGCTGTCCCCTAAAAACAAAGTGTCTGCAATCTGAGTATTAGGGGGAAACTCCCCGTTTCGGTGAAACCGGGGTAGATCTTGTCACAACATGTTCCCAAACATGGTTTTACATCATCACATGACCTAACCAAGCCTAAAACAAGTGAGTCCTACACCGGGCTACCCCTGTCAGAAGAAAGTCTAGGGGGGTAGACGATCCGAGGCCCGCGGATCAGGGTTCCGCAGGAAGAAGCGCTTCGGGGCATCGGAACACCTCCAAACCATGCATGTGACCCTAGCATGTGTAATGAAGTGTGGTGGCATGCTCAACACTCCTAAACCTGGTTCCCAAGTGTGACCCCCTTCGCAGACATGCGCTGTCCCCTAAAAACAAAGTGTCTGCAATCTGAGTATTAGGGGGAAACTCCCCGTTTCGGTGAAACCGGGGTAGATCTTGTCACAACATGTTCCCAAACATGGTTTTACATCATCACATGACCTAACCAAGCCTAAAACAAGTGAGAGCTACACCGGGCTACCCCTGTCAGAAGAAAGTCTAGGGGGGTAGACGATCCGAGGCCCGCGGATCAGGGTTCCGCAGGAAGAAGCGCTTCGGGGCATCGGAACACCTCCAAACCATGCATGTGACCCTAGAATGTGTAATGAAGTGTGGTGGCATGCTCAAAACTCCTAAACCTGGTTCCCAAGTGTGACCCCCTTCGCAGACATGCGCTGTCCCCTAAAAACAAAGTGTCTGCAATCTGAGTATTAGGGGGAAACTCCCCGTTTCGGTGAAACCGGGGTAGATCTTGTCACAACATGTTCCCAAACATGGTTTTACATCATCACATGACCTAACCAAGCCTAAAACAAGTGAGGCCTACACCGGGCTACCCCTGTCAGAAGAAAGTCTAGGGGGGTAGACGATCCGAGGCCCGCGGATCAGGGTTCCGCAGGAAGAAGCGCTTCGGGGCATCGGAACACCTCCAAACCATGCATGTGACCCTAGCATGTGTAATGAAGTGTGGTGGCATGCTCAAAACTCCTAAACCTGGTTCCCAAGTGTGACCCCCTTCGCAGACATGCGCTGTCCCCTAAAAACAAAGTGTCTGCAATCTGAGTATTAGGGGGAAACTCCCCGTTTCGGTGAAACCGGGGTAGATCTTGTCACAACATGTTCCCAAACATGGTTTTACATCATCACATGACCTAACCAAGCCTAAAACAAGTGAGAGCTACACCGGGCTACCCCTGTCAGAAGAAAGTCTAGGGGGGTAGACGATCTGAGGCCCGCGGATCAGGGTTCCGCAGGAAGAAGCGCTTCGGGGCATCGGAACACCTCCAAACCATGCATGTGACCCTAGCATGTGTAATGAAGTGTGGTGGCATGCTCAAAACTCCTAAACCTGGTTCCCAAGTGTGACCCCCTTCGCAGACATGCGCTGTCCCCTAAAAACAAAGTGTCTGCAATCTGAGTATTAGGGGGAAACTCCCCGTTTCGGTGAAACCGGGGTAGATCTTGTCACAACATGTTCCCAAACATGGTTTTACATCATCACATGACCTAACCAAGCCTAAAACAAGTGAGGCCTACACCGGGCTACCCCTGTCAGAAGAAAGTCTAGGGGGGTAGACGATCTGAGGCCCGCGGATCAGGGTTCCGCAGGAAGAAGCGCTTCGGGCATCGGAACACCTCCAAACCATGCATGTGACCCTAGCATGTGTAATGAAGTGTGGTGGCATGCTCAAAACTCCTAAACCTGGTTCCCAAGTGTGACCCCCTTCGCAGACATGCGCTGTCCCCTAAAAACAAAGTGTCTGCAATCTGAGTATTAGGGGGAAACTCCCCGTTTCGGTGAAACCGGGGTAGATCTTGTCACAACATGTTCCCAAACATGGTTTTACATCATCACATGACCTAACCAAGCCTAAAACAAGTGAGAGCTACACCGGGCTACCCCTGTCAGAAGAAAGTCTAGGGGGTAGACGATCCGAGGCCCGCGGATCAGGGTTCCGCAGGAAGAAGCGCTTCGGGGCATCGGAACACCTCCAAACCATGCATGTGACCCTAGCATGTGTAATGAAGTGTGGTGGCATGCTCAAAACTCCTAAACCTGGTTCCCAAGTGTGACCCCCTTCGCAGACATGCGCTGTCCCCTAAAAACAAAGTGTCTGCAATCTGAGTATTAGGGGGAAACTCCCCGTTTCGGTGAAACCGGGGTAGATCTTGTCACAACATGTTCCCAAACATGGTTTTACATCATCACATGACCTAACCAAGCCTAAAACAAGTGAGGCCTACACCGGGCTACCCCTGTCAGAAGAAAGTCTAGGGGGGTAGACGATCCGAGGCCCGCGGATCAGGGTTCCGCAGGAAGAAGCGCTTCGGGGCATCGGAACACCTCCAAACCATGCATGTGACCCTAGCATGTGTAATGAAGTGTGGTGGCATGCTCAAAACTCCTAAACCTGGTTCCCAAGTGTGACCCCCTTCGCAGACATGCGCTGTCCCCTAAAAACAAAGTGTCTGCAATCTGAGTATTAGGGGGAAACTCCCCGTTTCGGTGAAACCGGGGTAGATCTTGTCACAACATGTTCCCAAACATGGTTTTACATCATCACATGACCTAACCAAGCCTAAAACAAGTGAGAGCTACACCGGGCTACCCCTGTCAGAAGAAAGTCTAGGGGGGTAGACGATCCGAGGCCCGCGGATCAGGGTTCCGCAGGAAGAAGCGCTTCGGGGCATCGGAACACCTCCAAACCATGCATGTGACCCTAGAATGTGTAATGAAGTGTGGTGGCATGCTCAAAACTCCTAAACCTGGTTCCCAAGTGTGACCCCCTTCGCAGACATGCGCTGTCCCCTAAAAACAAAGTGTCTGCAATCTGAGTATTAGGGGGAAACTCCCCGTTTCGGTGAAACCGGGGTAGATCTTGTCACAACATGTTCCCAAACATGGTTTTACATCATCACATGACCTAACCAAGCCTAAAACAAGTGAGGCCTACACCGGGCTACCCCTGTCAGAAGAAAGTCTAGGGGGTAGACGATCCGAGGCCCGCGGATCAGGGTTCCGCAGGAAGAAGCGCTTCGGGGCATCGGAACACCTCCAAACCATGCATGTGACCCTAGCATGTGTAATGAAGTGTGGTGGCATGCTCAACACTCCTAAACCTGGTTCCCAAGTGTGACCCCCTTCGCAGACATGCGCTGTCCCCTAAAAACAAAGTGTCTGCAATTGAGTATTAGGGGGAAACTCCCCGTTTCGGTGAAACCGGGGTAGATCTTGTCACAACATGTTCCCAAACATGGTTTTACATCATCACATGACCTAACCAAGCCTAAAACAAGTGAGAGCTACACCGGGCTACCCCTGTCAGAAGAAAGTCTAGGGGGGTAGACGATCCGAGGCCCGCGGATCAGGGTTCCGCAGGAAGAAGCGCTTCGGGGCATCGGAACACCTCCAAACCATGCATGTGACCCTAGCATGTGTAATGAAGTGTGGTGGCATGCTCAAAACTCCTAAACCTGGTTCCCAAGTGTGACCCCCTTCGCAGACATGCGCTGTCCCCTAAAAACAAAGTGTCTGCAATCTGAGTATTAGGGGGAAACTCCCCGTTTCGGTGAAACCGGGGTAGATCTTGTCACGAACATGTTCCCAAACATGGTTTTACATCATCACATGACCTAACCAAGCCTAAAACAAGTGAGGCCTACACCGGGCTACCCCTGTCAGAAGAAAGTCTAGGGGGGTAGACGATCCGAGGCCCGCGGATCAGGGTTCCGCAGGAAGAAGCGCTTCGGGGCATCGGAACACCTCCAAACCATGCATGTGACCCTAGCATGTGTAATGAAGTGTGGTGGCAATGCTCAACACTCCTAAACCTGGTTCCCAAGTGTGACCCCCTTCGCAGACATGCGCTGTCCCCTAAAAACAAAGTGTCTGCAATTTGAGTATTAGGGGGAAACTCCCCGTTTCGGTGAAACCGGGGTAGATCTTGTCACAACATGTTCCCAAAAATGGTTTTACATCATCACATGACCTAACCAAGCCTAAAATAAGTGAGAGCTACACCGGGCTACCCCTGTCAGAAGAAAGTCTAGGGGGTAGACGATCCGAGGCCCGCGGATCAGGGTTCCGCAGGAAGAAGCGCTTCGGGGCATCGGAACACCTCAAAACCATGCATGTGACCCTAGCATGTGTAATGAAGTGTGGTGGCATGCTCAAAACTCCTAAACCTGGTTCCCAAGTGTGACCCCCTTCGCAGACATGCGCTGTCCCCTAAAAACAAAGTGTCTGCAATTCTGAGTATTAGGGGGAAACTCCCCGTTTCGGTGAAACCGGGGTAGATCTTGTCACAACATGTTCCCAAACATGGTTTTACATCATCACATGACCTAACCAAGCCTAAAACAAGTGAGGCCTACACCGGGCTACCCCTGTCAGAAGAAAGTCTAGGGGGGTAGACGATCCGAGGCCCGCGGATCAGGGTTCCGCAGGAAGAAGCGCTTCGGGGCATCGGAACACCTCCAAACCATGCATGTGACCCTAGCATGTGTAATGAAGTGTGGTGGCATGCTCAAAACTCCTAAACCTGGTTCCCAAGTGTGACCCCCTTCGCAGACATGCGCTGTCCCCTAAAAACAAAGTGTCTGCAATTTGAGTATTAGGGGGAAACTCCCCGTTTCGGTGAAACCGGGGTAGATCTTGTCACAACATGTTCCCAAACATGGTTTTACATCATCACATGACCTAACCAAGCCTAAAACAAGTGAGAGCTACACCGGGCTACCCCTGTCAGAAGAAAGTCTAGGGGGGTAGACGATCCGAGGCCCGCGGATCAGGGTTCCGCAGGAAGAAGCGCTTCGGGGCATCGGAACACCTCCAAACCATGCATGTGACCCTAGAATGTGTAATGAAGTGTGGTGGCATGCTCAAAACTCCTAAACCTGGTTCCCAAGTGTGACCCCCTTCGCAGACATGCGCTGTCCCCTAAAAACAAAGTGTCTGCAATCTGAGTATTAGGGGGAAACTCCCCGTTTCGGTGAAACCGGGGTAGATCTTGTCACAACATGTTCCCAAACATGGTTTTACATCATCACATGACCTAACCAAGCCTAAAACAAGTGAGAGCTACACCGGGCTACCCCTGTCAGAAGAAAGTCTAGGGGGGTAGACGATCCGAGGCCCGCGGATCAGGGTTCCGCAGGAAGAAGCGCTTCGGGGCATCGGAACACCTCCAAACCATGCATGTGACCCTAGCATGTGTAATGAAGTGTGGTGGCATGCTCAAAACTCCTAAACCTGGTTCCCAAGTGTGACCCCCTTCGCAGACATGCGCTGTCCCCTAAAAACAAAGTGTCTGCAATCTGAGTATTAGGGGGAAACTCCCCGTTTCGGTGAAACCGGGGTAGATCTTGTCACAACATGTTCCCAAACATGGTTTTACATCATCACATGACCTAACCAAGCCTAAAACAAGTGAGAGCTACACCGGGCTACCCCTGTCAGAAGAAAGTCTAGGGGGGTAGACGATCCGAGGCCCGCGGATCAGGGTTCCGCAGGAAGAAGCGCTTCGGGGCATCGGAACACCTCCAAACCATGCATGTGACCCTAGCATGTGTAATGAAGTGTGGTGGCATGCTCAAAACTCCTAAACCTGGTTCCCAAGTGTGACCCCCTTCGCAGACATGCGCTGTCCCCTAAAAACAAAGTGTCTGCAATCTGAGTATTAGGGGGAAACTCCCCGTTTCGGTGAAACCGGGGTAGATCTTGTCACAACATGTTCCCAAACATGGTTTTACATCATCACATGACCTAACCAAGCCTAAAACAAGTGAGATCTACACCGGGCTACCCCTGTCAGAAGAAAGTCTAGGGGGGTAGACGATCCGAGGCCCGCGGATCAGGGTTCCGCAGGAAGAAGCGCTTCGGGGCATCGGAACACCTCCAAACCATGCATGTGACCCTAGCATGTGTAATGAAGTGTGGTGGCATGCTCAAAACTCCTAAACCTGGTTCCCAAGTGTGACCCCCTTCGCAGACATGCGCTGTCCCCTAAAAACAAAGTGTCTGCAATCTGAGTATTAGGGGGAAACTCCCCGTTTCGGTGAAACCGGGGTAGATCTTGTCACAACATGTTCCCAAACATGGTTTTACATCATCACATGACCTAACCAAGCCTAAAACAAGTGAGAGCTACACCGGGCTACCCCTGTCAGAAGAAAGTCTAGGGGGTAGACGATCCGAGGCCCGCGGATCAGGGTTCCGCAGGAAGAAGCGCTTCGGGGCATCGGAACACCTCCAAACCATGCATGTGACCCTAGCATGTGTAATGAAGTGTGGTGGCATGCTCAAAACTCCTAAACCTGGTTCCCAAGTGTGACCCCCTTCGCAGACATGCGCTGTCCCCTAAAAACAAAGTGTCTGCAATTCTGAGTATTAGGGGGAAACTCCCCGTTTCGGTGAAACCGGGGTAGATCTTGTCACAACATGTTCCCAAACATGGTTTTACATCATCACATGACCTAACCAAGCCTAAAACAAGTGAGGCTACACCGGGCTACCCCTGTCAGAAGAAAGTCTAGGGGGGTAGACGATCCGAGGCCCGCGGATCAGGGTTCCGCAGGAAGAAGCGCTTCGGGGCATCGGAACACCTCCAAACCATGCATGTGACCCTAGAATGTGTAATGAAGTGTGGTGGCATGCTCAAAACTCCTAAACCTGGTTCCCAAGTGTGACCCCCTTCGCAGACATGCGCTGTCCCCTAAAAACAAAGTGTCTGCAATCTGAGTATTAGGGGGAAACTCCCCGTTTCGGTGAAACCGGGGTAGATCTTGTCACAACATGTTCCCAAACATGGTTTTACATCATCACATGACCTAACCAAGCCTAAAACAAGTGAGTCCTACACCGGGCTACCCCTGTCAGAAGAAAGTCTAGGGGGGTAGACGATCCGAGGCCCGCGGATCAGGCTTCCGCAGGAAGAAGCGCTTCGGGCATCGGAACACCTCCAAACCATGCATGTGACCCTAGCATGTGTAATGAAGTGTGGTGGCAAGCTCAACACTCCTAAACCTGGTTCCCAAGTGTGACCCCCTTCGCAGACATGCGCTGTCCCCTAAAAACAAAGTGTCTGCAATTTGAGTATTAGGGGGAAACTCCCCGTTTCGGTGAAACCGGGGTAGATCTTGTCACAACATGTTCCCAAAAATGGTTTTACATCATCACATGACCTAACCAAGCCTAAAATAAGTGAGAGCTACACCGGGCTAACCGCTGTCCGAAGTAAGTCTAGGGGGTAGACGATCCGAGGCCCACGGATCAGGGTTCCGCAGGAAGAAGCGCTTCGGGGCATCGGAACACCTCAAAACCATGCATGTGACCCTAGCATGTGTAATGAAGTGTGGTGGCATGCTCAAAACTCCTAAACCTGGTTCCCAGTGTGACCC